>APFE030112538.1:0-130182 GCA_000404065.3 Pinus taeda
CAGAAGCTCCTTTTGAGTTTAAGCTGTTGCCCCAATATTTGACCAGCTTCATGCCAACCATATTTCTTGTTCATCATGAATGGGCCTAGGTGGTCTCTGAATTTTAGATTGCCTTTGTTCTTGGCACTATGGAAGTGTGTAAGGTCAGAATTGATGAGTTGCCTATAGTATTCTAAGGAAAACAACCTCATAGGCACATACATTGGGAGCCTGTAGGGACAGATCTCACAACCATAGATTCTGATGACTGTGTGATTTTGGTATAAATACCAATCACCTATTTTGTAGTTCTTGGACAACTGTAAGATTTTATGCATATATTTGGACAATCTGGCAGGAGGAGACCTCTTCAAGAGGCATGTAACTGGATAGACAAACTGGTCAATAAATTCATAGTAGGAGTAGGGAGAGCTCTTGATTTGATGAAAAACTGAAGACCAGAAGATGAAATATCTCCTCTCACCCTGTGAATCTCGTTTCTTGATGTGGCACTGGAAGCAATCTGTCTGATAGTACATGAAGAGGTGGTAGATGTATGATGAATATTTGAATATTGCTTCCCTGTCCAGCCTCACCAGTTGGTCATGTATCTTGTTGGCAATGAACTTGGTATAATTGTATTTTACAGCAGGAGGCTTCCCAAGGCTATATGCAGATAGCATGACCAGCACAGTTTCATCAACATGGTAATTTGTGGAGAACCCCAGCACAGAGGTTAACATGTCCACCAGCAGCTTGCCTACCTCATTGAATTTTGTATATGAAAAAGGAGGTGGCCCAGAAGGTTGGCAGTCTGCCTTCATGAAAGTTTTTGCCACTGCAGCAATGTCTGTGCTAGAGAGCTTGGAGCCCTCATCCAGCAAGTACTTAATGGAAAAAGGGTATAGCAGTTGGGTTTGTTTGTAATTCAGCATATGATTTATGGAGTCTGGTGCTATGTAGAAGAGGATGCTCCCAGATGGAGACTTTACAGCTCTGAGCTTCTGGTCATAGTTTTCTGCAAAGAGGTGAATGACCTCAGGAAAGACATTTATAGATGGCAGGAAGTAGGTGGGCAGATTAGACTCCCAGATTCCATACATGTCACTGTTGTCCAAGTGACTGTTCCTTACTTGGCAGAAGGTCTGTAAGTGGTTCCTCTTTGCCACAAAATCTGTAATGAGGAAATCACTGTCTACAAGTGGCATAGCTTCTAGCTCCTTATTGGGTGGATTGACAGGAGCAACATCCAGTGCAGATGGAGTGGCCTTGTTTGATTTTAACTGGATACTTGCTTGAGCCTAGGGTTGGTGCAAAGACTGAGGAATGCCCACTAAATTGTGTTTGACAGTGAGCACCCCTGAGAGTATGAGGAAACTCTTATAGGTTTTATGAACTGTGGGGCACTCTGTTGGAGGAAAACAGAGTGTGTTTGAGCTAATTAGCTGGTTTTTTAAGGGGAACTTTGAAAATAGGGATGAATGTGCAGTTTTATGGGCTTTTAGCCGATAGTTCGGCTTCTCCAATTAGTTTTTTATGGTGAATTTTGCAGAAGGGCACGGGTTTCTTGCAGAGCCTTGTGGTGCAGGGATTTTACCAAGTCTTTGGGTGGTTTTAGTGGAAAATTTGTCTGTGAGGAGCTTTTGCAGAGTTTCTTTATAGGAATTTAGGAGAAAAATAAGAGAAATGCGAGTAAAATAGGTCGCCTGCGGAAAATACCTAGATTTCTCGGTACGGGAGGCGTCAAGCTAGATCAGTTGCAGGTATTTGGGTCGACCTTGAGGGCGGAAACAACTTTGGTGGGTGAATTTTTTATTTCGGCAGTGAACAACGTCTTTTGCATGCAGAGTGCTCCGGAAACGACGAATGAAAATGACAAACAATGGTCATTTCCCGACTTTTTATGCACTTTTGGCCCTTTGGCGCCTTTTTGATGATGACGTCATGCTGACGTCATCATGGGTCCGGGTACGACAGGGTAACGTGGTAGCTGATGTGGGTGGCTAGATGGCGGTGACACGGTGACAGGGCAGGCGGGTGGACAAACGACGTGGAGGCGCGGTGGCAGAAAGGTGAGGTGATGTCACGCTGACGAGGGTGTGACGTCAGCGAGGGGGGATGGGTGGTAAGTGATTTCCCCGGAGCCCCCATAGGCGGTAAGTGGTATGAGGGGGGGGCGGCTGCGATCAGTGCTGGAGGCCGACGCGTGGTGGGGGTACGGCAGTAATACCGCCAATCCCTGGACACAAAAGGTCGGGCATGTTCCCTGGGAAAATGACCGCTAGTCGTTGGATCACATTGCCCACGATCGGATGGCTGGCGGGGGAAACGATGTGACGATGTGTTAAAAGAGGGGGACCCGCCGATTATTTTATTGGTTTAAATAAATCGTGCGCGGGGGGGTCTTTAGCATTAGGATTTCGGGTTTTTCGTTTATTAATGTTTTAATTAAAAAACATTACAAACACCAACCTTGGCGCGGAAAAGTGGGGAAAGGGATTAATGAGGGCGGGGACCATGGATTTTTGGTTTTTAGCCAAAGTTTTTGAATTGAAAACCATAGTTTAGGGTCAAAGAGGGTTAATATTAACCCATGATGAGTTAATATTCCCCAAGAGTGGGCTATATAGCTATAGTGCTCGGGGGAGGGTATTTATACAAAATTTTTGGGAATTTTTTATAGATCTTTATATAATTAGGGAAGGGGGGACTTAGGGAGCTAAATAATATATCAGTTGTTAATATGACATTGTGAGGTGACTGTATAGGGGGAAAGACTAAGTTTTAATAAGTAAAACTTAGGAATGGAGGATGAGGGAATTGATAATCAAGGTTTTTACACAAAAAATGTGGCTTCTTTTCCTTGATTGAACTTCATAGTTTGACCTGGTATTCTGTCATGAACTGAAGTGGAACAGGAGACTTGAGCAGATCTCAAGGTCCTTGGGGATGTTAGTAAATGATGTTTTGGGGAAAATAGGGGAAATTAGACATGCTTCCAATGTTATGTCCTCAAACCTCTGCTTTGATGCCAATATCCTGAATGGAATGAGTCTTGTACTTGATAAGCCAATTGGTGATGGCCCTTCATTTCTGCAACCTTGCACTACTTAGCCAACCTAGTAATCCTAACATTTTTTCTTCACTTGAAGTGGGTGCACTTGAATTAGCAGACCCTAATTGTTCTCTTTTTATTTTGACTTCCCTCCTATCTAAATGTACCCTTATTTCTTCCAAGGACCCAGATTAAGCAGTTGGGCTCCTTCATTTCTCTACCTAGCTAGTCATCTGCGAAGCTTGAGCTGTTTGGACATGAAACATTCTCTATTCTGCAACAAGCAATTTAAACATGGCATGGTCCAGATTAGCCTATTGGGCCATCCATCAAGTATGATTAGTAGCAGTATTTATAGAGTGTGACACTGCCAAAAGATAGTAGTGGCATTTTGACTGGCCACTTTCCTGGTCTTTAGTTTGGGGTTCATTTTCACTTTTCTCTTGACCATTTGATTTTCTTTCCTTTTGATTATTCTTTTAAGGCATACCCTCTTTTCATTTTTTAATTTTCCTAGTATGTACACAAAATATGGAACCTTTGCAGCTTGCAATGATGAACATATTTAGCCCTTCCACTGTCATTCATGAAAGATGAAACCTATTGGTATAGGAACCTAACAGATTGGAAATCCTAACGAGCATTTTTTAGTGTGCACAAATGCTTGCAAGGAAGGGCTCAGTGTAGTCTTGATGCAAGAAGGACAGGTAATATGTTATGAGTCAAGGAAATTGAATAAGCATGAGGTAAATTATGTGAATCATGACCTATAATTGGCTTCCATCATTCATGTATTAAAAATGTGGAGGAATTTCCTCCTCATAGGAAATTTACACTTATGACAAACCATAGTGGGCTCAAGTATTCGTTTGAGCAACCCATGTTGAACACAAGGTAGGCTATATGGTTGGTCATACTTAGTGAGTTTGACTTTGATATCAATTACATAAAAGGCAAAGAGAATCGTGTTTTTGAAGTTCTTAGTAGGAGAATCCAAGTGAATCACATGGAATCCATAAGATCTTACAAAATGGAGCTGGTAGGAAGGGTCAAGAATGCAGGAGAACATGATGAAAATATAATTAAGTGACAGAAAAGGTGCTACGAGATGGTGGGGATAAGGAATATCACTTTACTGATGAGAACCTTATTAGGTTCAGGAATAAAACTTATGTGCCAAATTATGATGAATTAAAGAGGTTCGTAATGAGAGAGTTCCATGTCCAGCCATATTCAGGCCATCCAGGGTACCAAATGACTCTCACAACTATTAAAAATTTATACTATTGGTCGAATTTGAAGAAAGAAGTGGTTGATTTTGTGGCTAAATGCATAGAATGTCAATAAATTAAGGTTGAATTCAAGCATCCAATAGGATTAATGAAGCCCATTCCCATTTCGGAATGGAGGTGGGGGGTGATCTCCATGGATTTCATCAAAGGTTTTCCTAGAACCTTCAGGAAACATGATGCAGTTATGGTGGTTGTCGACAAATTGAGCAAGATAGCTCATTTTGTAGTAGTCAAGTCCACCAACTCAACTACTGAGGTGGCACAAATATTCATAAAGGAGATTGTGAGATTTCATGGAATTCCCAAGAAAATTCTTTCAAACGAAGATGCTAAGTTCACTTCATGATTTTGAAAAGAAATTTTTGCAGGTTTTGGGACAGAATTGGCATTCAATACATCATATTATCCATGGATATATGAGAAAATAGAGAGGAAAAAAAAATCCTCAAGACATATTGAGGATATATGTGATGCATCAACCTAAGAAGTGGGAGGAGTATCTTCCACTTGTAGAGTTTGCATACAATAATGGATACCAAGAGTCTATAAAGATGATCCCATATGAGGCACTATATGGAAGGAGTTGTAATACTCCTATAAGCTAGAGTGATCCAGTGAATAGGGTCCTTATCAGGCCTAACACACTCAAGGAAATGGAGCATCAAATTAAGATCATCAAGCAAAATTTGAAGTTGGGACATGATAAGTAGAAAAGATATGTAGATTAGCTTAGGGTGCAAAAAGAGTTCCAAGTTGGGGAACATCTTTACTTGAGAATCAAACCCAGGAAGAGTTCCTTGAATATTGGGTCATGTGCCAAGTTTGCATCACATTATTGTGGCCTCTTGATATCCTTGAAAGTGTTGGACTAGTGGCCTATAGGCTAGCTCTGCCTGCTTTAGTTCAAGGTCATGATGTTTTCCATGTTTCTTTGTTTAAAATATATGTACAAGGTTCTGATCATATTATTTATTGGTCTATGCTATAAGTGGAACCAGAGCGAGAGCTCCATCTAGAGTTGTTGTGCATTCTAGACTAGAAGAGTCTCATGCTTTAGAATCAAACATGTAGAAATTCAAAGTGTAGTAGAGGCATTTTTGTCCCGAGGAAGCTACTTGTGAAATGGCTGACTCCATGAGGAATACATATCCCTATTTTTGTGCTAGATGAAGAAAATTTATACATAATTGTAAATATTGTATAGAGTTGTACATATAAATCTCCACAAAATAGTATGTGTTTTTATGTTATTTCATGTGTTTCATATGGGAAGAGAACACCGAGGATGGTGTTCCCTCAAGGGGGAGGGGTTTGTCACAGCCCCAACCATGTTTTCTCTCATGAAATGTTGTGTAAACATTGTTACAAAAAAAAAAAGGAGTGGAGTGAGGGATACAGATTCCAAGTACTAGGTGGTTGCTTTCTTGGGATGTTAAGTTTCCTTGCTGTAGGGAAAAACCTGAACTAGTAAGGGAAATCATTGAAGGTTGGTGGTTGTGCTTTTAATAACACTAATGCTCTTAACTTATGGAATGGAAAATGAGTATTGATGTCAAATGTCTATGAATTCTTGATTTCAATTGATGATTTTTATCCATTGGGTTCAAAGTTGATTACAATGGTTTGAAAGGTTGATTACAATGGCTATAGTGATTTGAATAATCAATACTTGTTATAGTGGTTTGTGAACAAGGGTATAATATTGCTTGTTCCTTGTTCTTAAAAGTAAATATATGGAACATGAGATCTCTAGAATATTCATATGAATATGTTTATTTCCCTTGAATATGAATGTTATCATCAACCTACAGTATGATAGATGTTGAGTTTACATTTGCAATAAATGCACCATCCTAACTTATATACAACACATGAACTCTTTTATTTGTATCCATATTGCATTATGATCCAGATGATCAGGTGCCAATGCTAAAGGGGTTGTAGAGTTGTTTGATTTCAATGAAATTGAAGTCATTACATATCTAAAAGAAGAATTCTAGGTTTCCCCAATTCAAGGAACAAACGTAGATTAGAGCCTAGCTAATTGCGAACCCGGTTTGTTAGAGGAAAACCAGTGTTCACAACCCAGATTACAAATGGGTAATCAATGTATGTGTCTTGTAGCATGCATAAAGAAAATTATGAGCCTTAATTAATGCAATCATTGATGTCGATTTATATTACTTCATTTTTTTGATAATACAAGTTCCATTTTTATTGAATTTACCTTCAAATCTAAAAATGAAAAGGTAGAACACAAATAGCCCTATATTACAAAGAGGAAACCTTTCACTTCAGATTCTTGCTTGGAATACAAACAATTAGTTGGATTTTTATGTAAAAATATGCATTTTACAATGATAGATTTGTTAAAGAATTGAATAGCATGAGAGCAAGTTCATGAATTACCTAGCAAAGAGAGAAAGAGAAAGAGGATCATAAGTGAAGCATAATTGAGGGTAATCCTTTTGTAGGTAAATCCTAAAAAAATTAATTGTAAAAGAGGGAGTGGGTGCTTTCCTTTACATCACAACAACCAAAATTCATGGTTTTTCCCTTTTAGGGTTTCCACTTATATCTGGTGTTTCAATGTGTTGCATGAGCTTCTTATGCTTTTTTCTTGTGAATTTATGTTTAATTTCTTAACACATTTGTCAATATACTAATTCATTAAATAAATAATTAAAAGGATTTTAAAATAATTTAAATTTGTTCATTTAAAATACATAATTATTGATTCGCCCTCACTCATAGTAATTTCCTAGTTTTCAACAATTGGTATCAGAGTAGGTTCCTTTTCTGTTAGCCTAAAAAATGGAAGGAAGATATAATACATAAGAAATGGTCAGTCATTGATGCAGGAGCATGTGATTTAGAGGAAAAAGTCTTCAAACATATTCCAAAAATCCAAAAAAAATCTACAAGCAAGTGAGTGGGGTACTTTAGCCAGCAAATTTCCATGCTTTCCTAGTTTAGGATAAGAATAGAATAAAGAATGAATCATGCTAATCATCACTATGGATAGCTGTAACAAATCTTTACACTTTAAATCACTCTATGTAAAAGCATGCTTTTGTAAAGGATAATGGCTGAGAAAGGCTTTATCTATTGATTATAAATAAAACGATGGGAGGCTCATAGTTAGAATGGTGCCCGAAAGTATTATCCATTAAAGAAACCTCTCTCTGTGTATTTATATTGATAGTTCTTTGTTAATTGATAATTATATGCCTGTATTAGTTCAAGTGCTTCTTTCTGAGTTTGAATATGGATAGATTGGTCTTATTTTCCCATGAATGTTAAGTTGGAGCCTTTACGATTGTTTTTCCTTCATATCGGCGAGTGCTGGCTCTTTAAATTGTGTCATAGAGTTCCACGGGCAAACTTTGTTTTACACAGAGAAATCGTGATATTTCCTTAGCCGAAACATAGTTCCAGACCTGAAACTTTATTGGATTTGGTTCATACCCTTATCGGGTCCAAACCAATATCGTAATATCGCAAGTGGAGTGGGGAAGGGACCTTTGGAACCGCCGACTGTCGAAGCCCCGATAGTCCGGACCCGAAACATTGTAGAGAAGGGTGGAAAGGGTTTCGGGTCCATAAGTGTATCGCATTGCAACTTCAGAGCAGGGGAGACAAGTCCTTGGCATAGTGGGATCGCTAATTGTGATCTCCAATATATACATATATATCATCGCATTGGAGGAAGGAAGGAGGAAGGGCCATTAAATGCGCTGATAGTGTATATTGCGTATAACGCAATACTTTGAATATAAAAGCACCGATAGTGTTAATTCTTTCGAATTAACGTAAATATTGTTTATAGGCCATGACAGTGGTTCTAAAGCATGATAGTGTATTTTGTTCCTTTGGAACAAAACCTCCACCGATCGTGTATATTGTGTTATAAATGCATTTTCACTTGTTTAAATGCAACGATAGTGTTTTAATGTAATTCCTTTGGAATTACAGTCCCGATAGAGTATAAGGGCTCTGTATAGTAAATTGGGCTTATAACAAGAATTGTTGTACGAGAGGAAAATTATGAGGTTGTTAGTTTTACTATAATTAATTGATACGCCGATAAGTGCAGAATGAGGAATTTGACCAGATATTGAAGAAATTGTAGCCATATCTGAGAGTTTGTCCATATCGCCTGCAACCAGGCCACCATTAGTGGTAACAGAGCCCCCTTTTGAATTTGAATTGAATCTCAGAAGCAGGAGAAGGAAAGTTAATATGGCTTTCAGAGTTGGAAGAGGATGAGGACGTGGACGTGGTGGAAGAGGACGGCATATTGCAAACGTTGAAGTAATGGAAGTTGTGCAACAGATGCAAGCTAGATTGGATGCATTAACAACAGGTAGAAATATAGATGATGGAGATGTTAGTGAACCTAAGGTTGAAGCTATAGAGGAGGAAGCTATCGTAGTTACTTCTACTAAAATTTCTGATTTACCCATTGAAATTCAAGAAATGTTAGCGAATTATTGTGATATTATTGTTGATGATTTGCCAAATGAGTTGCCACCCATTAGAAGAATCAGCCATCATATAGATTTAATTCCTGGAGCAAGTCTACCTAACAAAGCAACTTATAGAATGACTCCTACAGAAAATGAAGTTAGGAAGCAGGTGCAAGAATTGCTTGACAAAGGGCTAATCAAAGAGAGCTTGAGTCCTTACGCAGTACCAACAGTGCTGAGTCCAAAGAAAGATGGAGGCTGGAAAATGTGTACAGATTCAAGAGCCATCAATAAAATCACAATCATGTATAGATTTCCATTACCTAGAATTGAAGAATTAATGGATTGCTTGAGTGGAACAAAGTATTTTTCAAAACTAGATTAAGTGGGTATCAACAAAAAAGGATAAGAGAAGGGGATGAGTGGAAAACCAATTTTAAGACAAATGAGGGAGTCTATGAGTGGAGAGTAATGCCTTTTGGGTTGTCAAATGCACCAAACACATTTATGAGACTCATGAATGAAGTTTTTAAAGGTTTCATTGGTAAATTTGTAATAGTATATCTGGACAATATAATAGTTTACAGCAGGTCTAAAGAAGAGCATATGAGGCATTTGAATTACGTCTTAAAAAGGCTGCAGCAAGAGAAATTATTGCTGAATTTGAAGAAGTGTTCATTCATGAAAGAAGAACTATTGTACTTGGGTTTTGTTATTTCTGTTGAAGGGCTGAAAAAGGATCCAGAGAAGATCAAGGCAATCATGGAATGGCCTTCACCCAAGAGTGTTTTTAAGGTAAGAAGTTTTCATGGTCTTGCTAGCTTTTATAGAAAATTCATCAAGAATTTTAGTAAGATCAATGCACTTATCATTGAGACCATAAAGAAAGACAAACAACCATTTAGATGGACTGCTGAAGCAAACAAGAATTTTCAGCTATTAAAGAAGAAAATCACTAAAAAGCCTATTTTGGTACTGCCTGATTTTAAAAAATCTTTTCAAGTGAAGTGTGATGCTAGCGAAGAAGCAATTGGAGGTGTTTTAAGTCAGGAAGATAGACCAATAGCCTATTTTAGTGAAAAACTGAATGATTCAAAAAGGAAGTATTCTTCTTATGACAAGGAGCTCTATGCAGTTGTGCAGTCATTAAAAAAATGGAGGCATTATTTAATGTCAAAGGAATTCATCCTTTATTCAGATAACCATGCACTACAGTTTACAATGCAGCATTGAAATCTTAGCCAAAAACATGCTAAATGGGTAGAGTATCTTCAAGGTTTCCATTTTGTTTTGAAGCATATAAATGGGCAGTCAAACAAAGTTGTAGATGCCTTAAGTAGGAGGAATGTATTATTTCAAGAGAGTCAAATCCAAGTGTTGGGTTTTTATTTTCTCAAAGAATTGTATGAGACTGATTCAAATTTTAAAGAGGAATTTGAGGCTTGTAAAAATCTTGTTTTGATGGATAGGAGTAAATGGTTGGATTACTTCTTACAAGATGGATTATTGTTTAAAAAAAAAAGTTGTGCATACCAAATTGTTCAATGAGGGAGAATTTAAGCAAAGAAAAGCATAGTGGGGGATTTGCAGGACATTTTGGCATAGAGAAGACTTTTGAGCAACCGAAAATGAAATCTGAAGTGGAGAAGTATGTGAAAACTTGCAAAATCTATCAATATGCAAAGGGAAGGAGCCAAAACACAGGTTTGTATATCCCATTACCAATTCTAGATAGGCCTTGGGATATGATAAGTATGGATTTTGTTTTGGGCTTACTAAAGACTCAAAGAGGTGATGATTCAATTTTTGTTGTAGTGGACAGATTTTCAAAAATAGCACACTTTATTCCATGTTATAAAACTAGTGATGCTTCTCACATTTCTAATTTGTTTTTTAAGGAGGTTGTAAGATTGCATGGATTTCCCAAAAGTATTGTCTTAGACATGGATTCCAAATTTGTTGGAAATTTCTGGAGGACACTATGGAAGAAGCTAGGAACTAAATTAAGCTTTAGTTCTGCCTATCATCCACAAACTGATGGAAATACTGAAGTGGTGAATACGAGTTTAGGCAATCTTTTAAGGAGCCTCACTGCAAAACATCCAAAGCAATGGGATCAAGTATTGGCACAAGCTGAATATGCATATAATGACTCACCTAACAAGAGTACAAGACAGAGTCCATTCCATATTTTTTATGGAATGCATCCAAGAGGAGTAGTTGAGTTAAGAAACTTGGGAAAAGAAGAGATGAGAAGTGCAGAGGGTGAAGACTTTGCTTCAAGAATGCAAACAATACATGAACAAGTGAAGCAGCAGCTACAGGATAGCAACATCAAGTATAAAACCAAGAATACATGAAAAGAAGAGAAGTGAACTTTGAAGTTGGAGATCTGGTTTTAGCACATCTCAGAAAGGAGAGGTTTCCAAAGAGGGAGTACAACAAACTAAAGTTCAAAAAAATTGGACCGTGCAGAGTGTTGAGGAAATTTTCTGAAAATGCCTATGAGATTGAGTTACCCCCTGATGTTGGTATATCACCAATATGAAGGTGAAAATGCAGATGATACAACACAAAATCAGGAGACCCAAGAGATTGACTGGGTAAAACAGTTACACACAGCAAAGAATTTACAGCCAGAAAGAATTCTAGACAAGAAGGTGTTTAAGAAGACAAGGGGATGAGAGTACTGCCAGTATTTTGTGAAATGGAAGAATCTTCCGACCATTGAGGCTACTTAGGTTACAGAAGACATGCTATAGAAACTAGGCAGTTCTATAGATGAACTCATGGACAGGAGCCCATGAAGAATTTTGTCCTAGGGAGTCCGATGTAGGAGCATGTGACATAGAGGAAAAAGTCTTCAAACATATTCCAAAAATAAAATAAAAAATCTACAGGCAAGGGAGTGGGGTCCTTTAGCCAACAAATTTCCATGCTTTCCTAGTTTAGGATAAGAATAGAATGATGAATAAATCATGCTAAAATCATCGCTATGGATAGCTGTAACAAAGCTTTACGCTTTAAATCATTCTATGTAAAAGCATGCTTTTGTAAAGGATAATGGCCGAGAAAGGCTTTATCTATTGATTATAAATAAAATGACAAGAGGCTCATAGTTAGAATGGTGCCTGGAAGTATTATCCTTTGAAGAAAACTCTCTTTGTGTATCTATATTGATAGTTCTCTATTAATTGATAATTATATGTGTGTATTAGTTCAAGTTCTTCCTTTTGAGTTTGAATATGGATAAATTGGTCTTATTTTCCCATGAATGTTTAAGCTGGAGACTTTAAGATTGTTTTTCCTTCATATCGGCAAGTGCAGGCTCTTTAAATCGTGTCATAGAGTTCTGCGGGAAAACTCTGTTTTACACAAAGAAATTGTGGTATTTGCTTAGTCGGAACATAGTTCCGGACCTAAAACTTTATTGCATTTGGTTCATACCCTTATCGAGTCCGAACTGATATCGCAATATCGTAAGTGGAGCGGGGAAGGGACCTTTGGAACCACTGAGTGCTGAAGCCCCGACAATCCGGACCCGAAACATTATAGAGAAGGGTGGAAAGGGTGTTGGGTCCGCAAGTGTATCGCATTCCAAGTTCGGAGCGGGGGAGACAAGTCCCTTGGAATAGCAGGAACATTCGATTGCCGATCCTCCGATATATATATTATATATATATATATATATTATATATAATATATATATATATAATATATATATATAATTAATATATAGATAGATTATAGATATTAGATATAGATATAGATATTAAGATATAGTATATAGATAAGATATAGATATAGATTATAGAATATATGATATAGATAAGATTATCTACTCTACATCTACATCACATCTACAATCTACATATAAATATGCATACATACACATACAACATACATATATATATATATATATATATATATATCTCATCGCATCATAGGAAGGAAGGAGGAAGGGCCATTAAACGCATCGATAATGTATATTGCGTATAACGCAATACTTCGAATATAAAAGCATCGATAATGTTAATTCTTCAGAATTAACATAAAGATTGTTTATAGGCCACGACAGTGGTTCTAAAGCGTGATAGTGTATTTTGTTCCTTAGGAAAAAAACCTCCACCGATTGTGTATATTGTGTTATAAACACATTTTCACTTGTTTAAAAGCAATGATAGTGTTTTAATGTAATTCCTTTGGAATTACAGTCTCGATAGAGTATAAGGGCTCTGTATAGTAAATTGCGGTTATAACAAGAATTGTTGTTCGGGAGGAAAACCATGAGGCTGTTAGTTTAACTGTAATTGATTAATGCATTGATAAGTGGAGAAGGAGGAAATTGGCTAGATATTGAATAAATTATAGCCATATTTGAGAGTTTGTCCATATCGCCTACAACTAGGCCACCAGTCATGAAGGGTGTTCTACAAATAAAGCTCTTTTGTTTAATGGTACTAATTATGTTTTTTGGAAAATTAGAATGAAGACATATTTAATGTCCCTTGGAGCATATGTTTGGGGTGCAATAGAGAATGGGTTTGAGAAACCACTAATCGTTTCTAATAAAAATGATAAATTAGAATTTTCCTACAATTTCAAAGCGATGAATTCTTGTAGAAATTCCTATTTATGTTAGAAAATTATATATTATAGAGCAATGGAACACATAAAATATTGCAGAAATATAAACACAGAAAAATGCATAAAACAAGAGAGACACAGATATATGTGGTTCACCCAGTTTGGGCTACGTCCACAGAGAAACAGCCAGTCATTCCTTTTATATTATCCAGCAAAGTGAAGATATACAACCTATGGCAGATTCATTGTAATTCCCTCTTCGCTCTCAATCTCCTCTCTCTTCCTCACTCAGAATACAGAAACACATAGATGCAATACAATTCCCTCATATATATAAAGGGGTTGCCTTCTAGGGAAAAAAACCCTAAATTAAACATAACTTCTATCGTCAGATCTCCAACTAATCAATGGCCTAGATTGACTACGAAATTACAACATTTTACAAGGCAATTTTACACCTATTTTTAGCTTCGGGGATGCTGCCCCTAATCCCCCCGCCAGGGGGATGCTCCCAAAGGTCACAGCTACCCCCCCCCAAGGACTCCCCCTACACCGAAATTTTTATGGGCGGTGTTGCCACCCCATTACAAACTAGGGTCCAATGTAGTGATACCTTTCAATACAGAAGATAATCAAGCTCCACACCCAACAATTTAGATTCAAACTTTCTCATATAATTACAAAGACATAAAACATGAATCTACTATACTCATCTGTAGAAATCAATTCACGATCGAGAAAGTAAATCATAAACATGTGACATGAATCAATACAAAAAACATGGAATATTATCTAGGGGATAAAAACTTCTCAAAAACCCTTCCTATATCTATTGTATTAATCTGAAAATAGAGAAGAAATACAACGCTTTCTCAAGCCTCGGCAACCATTGCACTAGTATATTATATCTCACTACTTCACGAGTTGACTCTGCTCAATACTTAACCAAATTCATGCATGCCCAAGTTGTTGAGATGGGGTCCCCTACGGTCAGTTTTGGGGCAAAAGCCCAAGTTTTGATGTAAAAAGATGAAAACACTCTGCAAAGTGTGGTCACGGAGCGCGTAGCTAGTTAAGAGTCAAAAAGGATTATTACCCTCCTTTACTTCAATTTGAGTCAAATTTTGAAATCTACCCATGGTCTGCAAACCATGGGATTGTATAAATAAGTGTCTTAGAGAATCTAAGGCAAGAGGGCAAGAATTCTATGGGTACAAGCGAAGAAGTCTAGCATAGAGATAGAAGTCTTAGAGGAGGAAAAGGTTATGCCGCTGAGTGTGCAGAGGCCTAGAGTAGTGTCCGCAACTGAGTGCGTGGATCCTTGTAGTTGAGTGCACAGGGAGGTATTGAGTCTATAAACTTATATTGAAGATCAATTAAAAATATTATTATAGAAATTCCTGTGTTTTAGCTCTTTACTTATGTTATGTATGATTACGATATATGTTGTGATGGAATGATGTCTTTATAAAATAATGATGTATTGATGCGTGAATTTACTTGATCATCTTATTATTTGAATGCAATTAATTTTAAGTGATTACATGAAGATCATAACACTTTCTGTTAAAGTTATTGAACACTTAGGTAGATCTGGGTAAATACTGGTATGAAAGTAATCTATGGTGTGCATAAGTAGCTAATTCACATGTTTAGGGTCTGAAAAATTCAGTCGTACACCTTCCCGGAGGTCTAGAGGCTGATTAAAGGAAGCTACAGTGATAAGCCACAAGGGCTTAGAGATATGCGTGAAGGCAAATCTAGGTCGTAGAAGGACATCATACTGACCTCTAGGTGTAGAAACTTCGTTCCAGCATCCCCCCATAGAGCTTTGGGTGATACTTCAGTCCACGCACCACGGATTGATGCCGAAAGGGCCAGTAATGTAGGAATTTATTTGGCACAACTAACTTTGAACCTAGGTCAGGACTCCATAAGCCAACAAATGGTTGTGTTGTTGGGACCGGGATCTGCATAAGGAGATGTGTGATGTCGCATCATAGGGAATTGAGAAGTGGTTGGATAGAAATATCCACGAACTCGCAGCGCAAGGAAATAGGAACCCGCAACCAAACAAAAGAACAGTGGTTGGACAGGTATTTCTATACAAAAATACAAGAAATTTTATTCTCCACCTTCTTGATTGAACTATACGAGTGGATAGCTAAATTGGCAGATGGTCAAGGAAGGTGGAAGCTTGACGGTCCAATAGTGTGGACTCCAGAATTAGTGTGAAGGTTGGAAACTTTTGAAAATAAGATCACGAGTGTTGTTGACCATTGGCTTGATCGAGTTATAGGAGGATTTTTTATCAAGTTCACAGTCGACACCTCAGTTAGTTATAGTGAAGCAGAGTAATGTGTCTTCAAAAGACCACAAGGTAAGTATCTACAATCTTTAAATACTTGGATTAAGATGTTGTTGTGTGAAAAACAGGTTATTCCACTGCCTTGATGTTTGGATTTATGTGAAGTGGGAAGATCTTCATGGATAGGGGGACGATATGCCCTGAATATAGCCCATTGATTGAACCTCCTGTGAGTGACAACGAGGGAGTAGCACAGGCTTTGCCACAAAGCATTGTCCAGTTGATAAGGGTGGGTTTTCCATAGATAACTCAGACGTCTACACCACCTCCACCTTCACCTCCACAACATACACCTTATCCCACACTACCACCACCGTTGCTATTAGTCAACATGTCGAATACAATGATGTTTCCAGTTTTGAAGAGCTTAGGAAGTGAGGATCCATATCAGTTTTGGTTTTTTGTGAAAGCTATATGGACAGAACAACAAATTATGGATGGTAATATCAAGAAGGTGAAATGTGTTACCGCTCTACAGGATCGTGTGCTAACATGGTACATTAAGTACTGCACTGATAACTATTGGCGTCATTAGAAGATACTCATACTGCTTTGACCAAGGAATTTGGTAAGCCTAAGTCTACCTCGCAATTAGTAATTGGATTTCAGGAAATCATGATGAGGCCCGATGAAATGCCATGGGATCTAGATCAAACACTGAAGTGCGGGATCTGTGAAGCTAATATGAATCTCACAGATAGTCAGCACCATGATTAGTTTATAGTTGTGCTCCTACCCCACTTAAGGATTTCTTTATCACAACAAAAGATGGGAACTTAGGTGGAAGCCCTGGAAATTGCAATGAGATTACAAGAAACTCTTATTTAGGATGCTTCGTTGGGGGTTCAGCAGATACACAGAGAGCTGCAAAACCTTTGCTTGTAACTGCAGACCTTGAAAAAGTAAAAAGTGGAGTGACTAAATTTGCGTGAAGAAGTTTGGTGGCACAAGTGTAAAAACCAGGGGCATGATAAAGATCATTGCCCTGTCTTCACAAACTACATCACAGGGAGGGGCCAATGTGCCTAAGGTAAGAAGATCCTGCTAGACCAAGTGCAGGGCCTGTGCTATGGTGTACTGTTTGTCAAGTGGCTGAAAAACATGTCACAGATAATTTTCATTTACTACAAAAGTTTGTACAGACACCACAACGATTGTTCTGTGATTTCTACAAATCAGTGGACCATGATGAGTGCCATTGTCGAAGCTATGAATTAATGATGGAGAGGATGCCTATGTATCGAATGCAAGAAGAAACTTAGCCTCTAGATTAGGGCGTTGGGGGATCACACGAAGGATATCAAGGATGTGGATGAGGCCCAGGAGGAGGACCTGGTAGGGGTCTTGGGTAGGTCATTTTCTACAATTGCAGAATTCCAAAACACTATGCATGGGAGTGTATGAATCAAACACACCCGTCATGGCAATACTACACTCAGTTTGACCACACAATCAAGGAAGGTCATGTGTTGATGGCTAAGATGCAGGAAAAGAAGGACGAGCGTGAAAATCCTACACAGAACTTACAGATGATGAGGGTCGAGCCCCGTGAAGAGGACTTGAATGTGAGTATTGTGATGCGAAGTGGTATCACAATTGGTGACGATAAGGGAAAACAGCCTGAAGAAGGTGAATGGGTCTGCAAGGCCCTGGAAAAGGAGACTGGTTTCAATCTAGAGTGTGCGAAGGAAACATTCGTGGAAGCAAAGAAAAGCTTCACTAAAGACTCTACCTCAGGAAGTCAAAACAAACTACCAATCACCAACACGCCTATAGAGGTTGACCCCTTTGTGCTTACCACCTTCTTGGAGACTTGCGTGAAACTACTACATGATAGCAAGGTTGTGAAATGACTACAAGAGTTGATAAACAAGTGTGCTGGTAAGGATAATTCTCTTGATGGACCTCGCATAGTCAGGAAGATTGGTAAACATAAGGAAAGAACGAGGTGTGAGATGAGGCTTACTGCACAAATAGGAGACTAAGTGATGGATAAGGTTATCTTGGATTTGGGGTCTGATGTGAACGTATTTCCTAAAAAGACCTGGGAGAGAATAGGGAGACCTGCGTTGCAGTGGTCTCCGATTCAACTGAGGATGGAAAACCAATAGAAGATTATCCCTATGGGATGATTGCAAGGAATTACCATAGATATAGAAGTTGCATGCGTGCTGGACGATTTTAAAGTGATATAATTTTTTTATGTAGCAATCCATACCCCATTCCTCTTGGAATAGACTGATCTATTGATATGAATGGGGTAATCAATTTGAAGAATCGTAAAATTTTGTTTGAAAGAAAATCGCTCTACGTTGTAGTACCATTGGACCCTACAGATGGAATGTGCTATGCTAAACCAGTCTGCGATTATGAGGAAAGCGATGATGATTTGGATCAGATATAAAAAATCGTGACATGAGACCAAGACTGGGTCAATCCAATGGTTGATCAATGGATTGCATGGGCCCGTGAAAGTTCCTATACCTCAGATTCAGATGAAGAGTTGGAACATTTGGCAAAATGGGTTGTAGAAAATATCCACACTGCACTTCACATGATGACCAAATCGTTGTGATGTGTGTCATCAGAGGTAAGAAATTTACCTTATTACGATGGTTTAAATAACGTAGATAAATTTTTGGATTCTTTTGAAAGAGAAGCTCCAGAGGACCACCGTTTTCAGGCACTGGATTTGGCACTACGTGATATGCCTTCTCCATGGTGGGGTACGTACAAAGAGAGCTTTGATGAGTGGCGCAATTATAATAGGATGATGAGGATGCGATTTGGTCGCCCTAGAGAAGGGTTAACTGAGAAATATGATGTCAACAATGATCTGCACGATAATCTAGCAAAATGGGCTAAAGTGTATGGGATGGAACCGTAGTTCTAGTATTGCAACAAGGATGTTGCAACTTCTGGGTTACCAACTTTACTTATCAACCCAAGGTTCATACAAACTTGGAGGTGACAGTGTTGTATGCACAAGTAAAAGTGATGGTTCTGCCTGTTGTCACTGTTCAACCGGTGGGAGACCACAGCGGTTCCAAGCCAGACTTCTTTGGAGTCAGAAGAATCTTGATTCTTTTATGGAAGAAAGATAAATCTAATCTAAGAGAGAGTTACTCTACTGCAATAATGGAGAAGGTCGACATGTAATGTTAAATCACACAATTCCCTAATTAACCATTTAAGAAGATATGCTAGGTAGAAATGATAAATAAACATGAAACAAATGCTACTATCTAATTTGTAGAAGTAAGAAGCATCAAAAAACACTAATGTGCAATTAAAGAGACTGAAATAAATCTATTTTTGCTTTTTTGTCTTTTTATGCAAAATCAAGTGTGCAAAGTAATTGCTTCTGTGCATGTGGCAGGTGAATTAAGGATGTTTGAGGATGGATGGGAGGGTTATAAGATGGGTGGATGGTGTAGAAGATCCTTGGGAGGCTTTTGGTGACTTCCTAGAGGTTTTCCATCAATTTAGCCTTAAAATAGGCCATTTCAGGAAAACCTACACGATGTACTGGAAACCTAAAGGATGATCCTGTAGGAATTACAGTGAACCTACAGGATGCAACCGAGAGAGAAATGCAAGGTGTTGGAGGTGATGGGAGGCCTAGGAAAGGTATGTGATGGGTGGAATGGAGTGGGAGAAGATCTAGGATCACTCAGAAGTCAATATCCAAGATAGTAGATGGTTGGATTCGCTCAATGTGCTTGGAAGGATTTCTTTGAAAAATGATGAAAAACTAGTGAAGGCGATGGGGAAAAAAAGGGATGGCTAAGATGGGTGGAGTGGAAGGTGGCTACTAGCTATGAATTCTTAGTCTCCTCCTGAAGCACCTACTCAGCATAAAACATGTGTCTTCCAAGAAGCTATGCAAACAAGATACATTTTCATAAACTAGAAAAGCAGAATTAATGAATTATTGCCTATACTATGCATGAGGATAGTTGCTGAAAGGAATGAAATCTTGGATGATATATATTGCAGAAATGGAGATGAAAAAGATGACAATGGAAATCTACCTTGAAAAACTAACCAAATACTAGTTTAAAGATAGCAAACTCTAAAGCTCACAAAAGAACAAGAAATCTGTGTTTTCGGGGCTGCTTAAGGGTCCCTTCCTCAATTCATGATCCTAGAGGGAGGAAGTGAGGTCAGGGAACCTTTTGAAAACCTTGTGGTGATCCTTTTTTCCTTATTGGCCTACTACTTGGAAGAAGGCACAAATGGAGGCAAACTAATAAACAACCAATCTAATCTACACTACTCGTAATGGAAATACATCTAAAGAAAATTAACAATGAAGCTATGACACTACACTAAACATCCATGTACAATAAAGAGGATCCTTGTCTAATATGTTTGGGCCCTAACCCAAGAGCTTCAGCCCTCTGAGTTAACTCAACGTTGGCTCAAAACAAAACTCATTCTTGTACCAAAATAGTAAATTACATCAATAGAACTTTCACATGTATTGCAACTCAAAACTAGCTTAGAGTTTTAAAATAAAAATCTAAATCCTACTGAGGTCCTAGGCCTTTCTACTTATACAATAGAATTCCTCAAATAATTCCTTAAAATTAGGGAGGATTAGCTCCCAAAATTGAGATAAATTGTTGCTTTGTCTCTCATTTGCTCAACTGCCTTCTAATCCTCCTGACTTGGGTGTTTTCACCCCTAGATGATGTGATGAATGGAGGAATATTTGAATAGAGGAGTAGTAAATGAGGAGGATTCACCTCCTACAATCCCTCTCCCTTGTCTCCCATTCGAGTTTTGACCTTAGTATTTGCCAAAATTCCTTGGTTTTCTCCTTTTTTTTTTTTCTTTTTTTTTTTTTTGTGGTTCACGGACACCTTCGATCAACGGGTGGCGCTACATCCACTAGAAAAATCTGGGCTGACGCCCCTCGGCCTACTGCAAAACCTAATCCCAAGAGCTTTCGGGAATTGACCCTGTGACCTCCCATCTAGCGAGGCCCTGACTTGACCGATTGAGCTAACCCTTGGACTACCTTGATTTTCTCCTTTAATCCTACATTTAATGCATATTAGTCCACCAAGCATAATATCCAACTCTAACTCACCTCATAAAAAAAATATAATCAAAAGCATGTAATAAGTTATGAGAAAAGTTGGTTTGACAAAGCTAGGAGGTGAATTAAGGCCCATATAATCACCCAATGATGAGGCTTATCATTTATTTTGTCACACTTTGGACATAATCCCTATGAATTGGTATTTGGAAACAGAGCTCCACCACAACACTACGGAGTGGGATATCTTAAGAGAAGGATTTTTAATGACCTTCAGCTTTGAGGACATGTTTGAAAGAATTGATGAGGTGATGTAGGAGGTTAAGGCAGTGATCTTACAAATTCCACAGGATCCTTTGGAATTAGTTCAACTGGATTGGAGCACCCAACTACACCATGTGCTGGAATGCTATAATGTGACTGCTGAAGAGGAGGATGAGGATCTAAGGAATATCAATATCCCAGAGTTGGAAGGTCACTGTGAGGTTGAAGGTCCACAAATAGAGAACCCAAATATCATCGCACCATTGAAAACTAGATATGTAAACATTAGTACTGAAGCAGAGCCTAAATTTGCGAAGATCATAGATTATTGGGATGATGCCATAGTGGACAAAGTTGTTGATCTAATCCATGTGTACCAGGACCTTTTTCCTACAAATTTTTTGGATTTGAAAGGCATCATAGGAGATTTGGGAGTGATGAAAATAACTTTGAAACTGGTCGTGAATCCCGTTAAGTAGAGGCCATATCGCCTTAATCCAAAATACAAGGAAAAGGTCTGCTTGGAATTGGACAAGATGCTTGAGGCAAGCATTATCGAACTAGTGGAGGAATCTGATTGGGTGAGCCTAATGGTAGTTCAGGAAAAGAAGCAGAAGGGAGAGACAAGGATTTCCATAGATCTAAGGAAGATTAACAATGCCTACGTTCATGATCCTTTCCTGACACCATTTTTTAATGAGGTACTAGAAAATGTGGGAGGGCAGGAGGCCTACTCATTTACTGATGGGTTCTCTGGATACCATCAAATCAAGATCTCACTAGAATACAGGAGTAAAACAACCTTCACAGTGAAATGGAGGTGTTTTTAGTATATGGTGATGCCCTTCAGACTCAAGAATGTGCCAGCGATATTCTCTCATGTAGTCATCATGGCGTTCAAAGAGTTTATTCACAAATGCTTGGAGGTATATTTTGATGACTGGATAGTGTTTGGGCTAGTAAAGTTCCATGTAGCCAGTTTGTGCTTAATGTTGGATACATGCCGAAGGTATCAGATTGTGTTGAACCTAAAAAAGTGCTTGTTTTGTGTTCCCTTTGGTATTTTTCTAGGTCATGTGGTATGCAAGAAAGGACTAATGGTGGACCCTGCCAATTTCATGGTAATAATCAATTTGGAAGCCACAAGGAGTCTCAAACAATTGCACGCAATGCTGGGCCATACTGGGTACTATCAAAAGTTCATCAAGGCTTATGCTCAAATTACCGTGCCTATGGAGAAGTTATTGAAGAAGGACACTACATTCTGGTGGGATGAAGAATGTCAACGCAGTTTTGATGTATTGAAGGAAAATATGGTCACCGCGCCGATATTGGTCTTCACAAATTGAAAGAAGGAATTCCATGTGCACGTTGATGCCTCATGTATTGCATTGGGAGCACTACTGACATATGCTGGTGAAGGAGAAATGGATCACCCTATAGCATTTGCAAAGAGAAAATTATCAAAAGCTAAGAAGAACTAATCAATGACAGAGTGCAAGGGATTAGCTATGGTGTGCATGCTCCAAAATTTCAGGCACTATCTGTTGGGTGGACATTTTAAGATGTACACAGACCATTATTCTTTGAGGTATCTAGTCAATAAGCCTATGTTGGGGGGGAAGATATGTCGATTGTTGTTGTTGTTTCACGAATACGACTTTGAGGTAATTGTGAAGCTAGGAAGGTTGAATGCATAACCTGGCCATTTGTCGTGCATTGAAAAGGGGGAGGAGCCTATTAATTTGGAGGAAGGGCTACCCGACGCGTAGCTCTTCACAGTGCGCATAGCAAAAAACCACTTTGCAGATATTATCCATTTTTTTTACCATAGGGACAGCTCCAGAAGGATACACCAGCCAGCAAAAGAGAGAGTTGGTATTGCACGTAGTTGATTTCTCATTAATTGCTGGACATTTGTATAAAACAGGATCAGACAAGATACTCTAACGTTATGTGCCCAATCTTGAAAGAAACAACGTCCTTGTGGAGGCTCATGGAGGAGCTGCAGGAGGGCATTATGCAGGAAAGGCAACATCACCGAATATTTTACGCATTGGGTTGTGGTGGCCTATGTTGTATAAAGATTCCAAAGAATATTGTAGGGTGTGTGATGTATGTCAAATAACGGGAAGGCCATTGCGAAGGGATGAGCTGCCTTTGAATTCACAGGTGTCATTATAGCCATTTGAGAAATGGGTAATGACTTTGTAGGACCAATCTAGCCCCCAGGTAAGAAAACAGGTGCGAGCTACATGATCACCATGAGAGAGTACATGACCAGATGGGCAGAGTGGAAGGTGGCTACAGGCTATGAAGTCTTAGTCTCCTCTTGAAGCACCTTCTCTTCATAAAACATGTGTGTCTTCAAAAAATCTATGCAAACAAGATACATTTTCATAAACTAGAAAAGCATAATTAATGAATTAACTTCCTACACTATGCATTTGGAAAGTTGTTGAAAGGAATGAAAGCTTTGATGAAATCTATTGCAGAAATGGAGATGAAAAAGATGACAATGGAAATCTACCTTGAAAAACTAGCCAAATACTAATTTAAAGACAACAAACTCCAATGCTCATAAAAGAACTAGAAATCTGTGTTGTTGGGGCTACTTAAGGGTCCCTTCCTCAAGTCATGGTCCAAAGGGAGGAAGTGAGGCTGAGACACCTACTGATAACCTTGTGGTGATACTTTTTATACTTACTAACCTGCTACTTGAAATAAGGCACAAATGGAGGAAAACTAATAACAACCAATATAATCTACACTACTTGCATGGAAATACATCTAAAACCAAATTAACAATGAAGCTATGATACTACACTAAACATACATGTATAATAAAGAGGAGCCTTGGCTGCTAGGGTTGGGCCCTAACCCAAGAGCTTCAACCCTCTGAGTTAACTCAGTGCTGGCTCAAAACAAAACTTATTCTTATTACCAAAACAACAAATTACATCAATATAACTTTCATAAGTATTGAAGCTCGAAAATAGCTTAGATTTTTACAATAAAAATCTGAATCCTACTGAGGTCCTAGGCCTCTCTACTTATACAACTAAAGTCCCAACGACTTCCTTAAAATTAGGGAGGCTCGGCTCCCAAACTCTAGATAAACTATTGCTTTGTCTCTCACTTGCTCGGCTACCTTCTAATCCTCATGATTTGGATGTTTGCACTCTGATCTGATGTGATGAATGGAGGAATATTCAAATGGAGGAGTAGTAAATGAGGAGGATTCACCTCCTACAATCCCTCTCCCTTGTCCCATTCGAGTTTTTACCTTAGTCTTTGCCAAAACTCCTTGATTTGCTCCTTTAATCTCGCATTTAATGCATATGAGTCCACTAAGCATAATGTACAACTCTAACTCACTTCATAAACAAAATAGAATAAAAAAACATGCAAAACGTTATTAGAAAAGTTGGTTTGACTAATCTAGGAGGCAAATTAAGGCCCATATAATTACCCATTGATAAGGCTCATCATCACCCTCCTACTGAAAGTGTTGTTCATCCTATGAGAAACTTAATCAATATCCATATCCTTCATGGCTCTAGTGGCCTCTCTAACATCCCATGCCTCTGTTGTGGTCTCCTCCTCTTGTTCATAGAATCCTGCTTTCTTTTCTACCTCCTCCCACTGCCTCTTTTCTTCTTCTTCCTTTCTCCCTTCTAGCATCCCTAAGAGTAGTGGTGGACTGAGTTTTAGGCCAATCCAATTGACTTTCAACCTTTGCATAGACTGCTTATACATAGGTGTCATGTTTAGTGCCTCTTTCAACCTTTTAGGAGAGTGATAGTCTCTTATCTTTAAGTTGTATGGCAGTGTGATCCATCTCCTTGGGCAAGCATGTATGCTATCATCTCCTAGCAACCTAAACATGTCCTCAAAATGTGAAATTGCTTGCTCTTGGGCAGCAAGATATCTAGGTGCCAGGTTAGGATCATTTGCAATCAAATTATGGGTACTAAAGAGGGCCATGGGGTTTTATTTTTCAGCTTTGATCACAAAAGCTTTAGTTCGCTCTCTTTGACAATATCCTTTTCATCTCTGCAGCGCTTGAATCCTCATGGTTCAACGATGATGAAAAAGCCATTAATTTTAATTCTCCTACCTTGGAATTAGGGTCCCATACATTCATGTCTGTTAGGGCCATGTTGTGAAAATAGAGCTCAACCATCTTAGCCCTATCTTCTAGTGTGCTATGATCATAAAGATCAATGAACTGCCTGTAGTCTTGAAATGGCATGGTGCCTCTCTGTGATAGGGTCTTGATCTGAAACTGCAGCCACTATTCTTTGAGGTATAGAGCATAGGATTTAGCTGACATCCTACACTAAATTGCTTCCAAAGAGAGACTAGTCATACATGCCAATTGATTCTCTCTTTCCTGTAGTTGTCCCCTCAACCATGCAATTTTTGTCTCTAGTTGATTTCTCATTATGGCTTCTTTGTATCTCAAGTCACTTAGCTCTCTACCCATTTCCTTGAGTTTCTCTTCCATGTGCTCACTTTCTTCTACCCCCTTTGATTTGGCAATCTCATCCATCAGTGAGTCTTGGCCCTCTCCTTCTCAAGCTTGAAGAACAGTGGGATAGCAAAATTTTGAGGTATGACCCTGCCTCCTTCAATAAACTAGTAGCAGGAGTCCAGGTTAAGTTGGCAGTTGGGTTCTTTTGTCTCTAGGTCCTCTTCTTTAGTTTCTTACTACTCCCCTACCTCCCTTTCCAACTTTTGTGCTTCTTGTACGTTTAGCAGAGTATCCTGTAGGATTGCTTTTGCTTCCTGTAGATTTTGTTGTGTATCTTATAGGGCTACCTTTCCCTCTGAGGAGGTTGATCTAATACTAGGCCTTCTCACATATGTGATAGGAGACTTAGGGGAAGGCATTTTATCCTTTTGAGTAGGGGAGTCTTCAATCACCAGAGGAATTTTGGTTGATGTTTGGGGTTTCCCCTATCTTATTCTTGTGCTTTTTCTTGTCTTGAAATATAATAGGGTCTACCTCTATCTTTTTCCTTTTTACTTGATGGGGGTGCTAAGAGCAGTGAGGGAAATTGCTGCCTCTCTCTTAGTGGGTTCTAAAGACACCTTAGGTGACTCCTCCTTGTTTTATGTCCCCTCTTTTCCATTGCCTTCTTCACCTATGTCCTTCCTGTCTTCTTCCTCTTGTAGATCTTCAACATCTTTGTCAGTTTCCTCCTTAACATCTTCCTCTGTTTCTTCATCATCTGCCTTCTCTTTCCCCTCTTCTTCTTCATCTTCTTCATTTTCTTACGTTTCCTCTCCTTTTATTTCTTCCTCTTTTTGTTTTACTTCTTCTTCCTCTTCTTCAGTCTTTATCTCTCCCTCTTCACTGACAGTAGGACTAACATCATATGTGAGAGTTTTGATGTCCTCCTTTGCTGGCATGTCTCTGAAAATTGACCATGTTATAGGAATTATGAGGTTTTGGAGGGCATATTCTATAAGGATCCTATTAGCCCATGGTGAGCTAATTGTTGGGAATTCCCCTCCTGCACTTTGATGCTTGAGTCTATTAGTGATTGCAGCAGGCAGTATGGTATGTTGAGCCTTTTGTGAGGGGTTGTTTCTACCCTCACATGAAATGTATTTGATCAGTTGGTAGCTTACCTCACCATGGATATGGCAAACTTTCCCTCCTTACTCCATTTTTGTCCTCAATGGGTTCCTCACCTTCTAAAAAGAATTTCCTTTTGGCAACCTGGCTATCTCCTTTGTCTTCTTTCCTCCATGTTATTCCTAAGGGAAGTGTTGTGACTCTGCTGATGAGCTCAGGGGTGAGTTCTATAGAGAGGCCCCTTATCACAACAGTGGCATGGATTATGGTGAGTGGAATGAGGGAGAGAGAAAAGTCTTGAGCCACCTTATCATCATACCCTCTGAATTTTTCGAAAGACCCCATCCAATTATGCCTTGTGAATATTTCAGACACTTAGGGATGTTGTTGGATTCTCATAGTGTTGATGGGATCCCTCCCATTAAACCCTCTTGTCATCTTGGTTGGTTAAGTTTGAGGAGATGATAGGGTTGAGAAAATTTTCAAATGCAGAACCAAAATGGAAATGACTATGTATGTAATTCCCTTACATAGCTACCAAATTCACTCAACTTAAAGGATTTCTAGTTCAATTACTTTGTAAAGAGGGATGTAATTACAAATCCTACCTCTTTATATTGTTTGCAGTGGCCAACTCCCATGTTATACCTTATGAAACTCTTCTCGGAAATCCTGTAGACAGTCTTTGTGTATCCTATAGGAATTCATGTGCATGATCCTGTAGGAATTCTTGTGCAATCCTGTAGGAATTTGTGTGCAGTAAAAAGTTGGATTTTTGCTTCCAGTGGGTTGCCTGGGTATGAGAGTGACTTGTGAGAGTGAGCTTTGAGGAAGTGAATGCATGAATGCATGGGAACGATGACAATTCCTCTTATGGTTATTCAGGGTGAGGTGGTGTGCTGGAAGCAAAGGTACGTTTCCATTTTTGGACCGTTGGTCCCCACTACCACCTCATCATTCCCCACTCCTCATAATCAGCTCCCACCTTATGCATATGTAGTTTTAACCACTTTTGTCCTACTCCTCTGTATTTGAGTTGACTGTAACCGCATGTGAGAGGACACCCTATTGTGTATGTGTTTACTGAATGAAAGTGGCCAAGTTAACTGGCTACCATTTCACTTATAAACCAACTTACTCGTAACCCTTACATTTTTTTGACTACATGATGCATATGAGAGAGAGAGAGCAAGATACTTACCTGTGGTGCCAATGCTTTGTTGTAGTTGTCAAAGACTAGAGGTGTTGTTGTGTGTATTGGTTGCATGCTATTCTTTTTCCTTCTCTTGTTGTTTGCTAATGACTCCTTTGTTTGTGCAGGTACCTGTGGTTGAAGATGGTGGTGTTGTTGCTGCTTTGGAGCTCCTAGATCATCATGCTAGAGGTTTTTTGTTGTTATGATTGGTATTTTGTGGGATAGGTTGCTACAGGATTTCCTACATGATGTCCTGTAGCTGCTTTTCCCTCACAACTCTTCATCATTCTTTTTTTTGGGGTTGTGAGGATAGTGAAATGGATGGAGAGAAAGAATAGGAGTGTGGAGAGCAAGGAATACTTAGGTGATGCTCTTTTGTGGACAAGGTATGGTGATTGAATGATGAAGAGGGTGAATTTTATTGACCTATCACATCATTCATTTTCCTTAGGACTACATCCTGTAGGATTTATGGGTCACTGTAATTCCTACAAGACCATCCTGTAGATTTTCAGGGGATCCTATAGGTTTACAGGGGATCCTATAGAAAACACATTCCCTTTGTAAACTGAAGCAATGGAGTGGAAAAAATGACAGAAATGGTGGAGGATTGAATGGTAATGAGTGGGAAAATAAATATGTGAGTGACATGGGTCTCTTTGTGATCCTCTTTGCTCCTTGACCGTCCTTCTTGCTGACCTGCAAATGGAAATTTCATGATTTTAATATTTTTTTTTTTTTTGAAAAACAACTAAGTTGTGCCTGAGAGGTTTTCACCCTAGCTGTTTACCCTGGGCACCTCAAGAGAGCTTTTCACCTAGGGATCTTTCTTATTCTCTTTTTCTCTCTTTTTTTTTTTTTGACACCACTGAGCCACCTCAAGAGGTTTTCAACTCAATGATGGGACTCAAGCGCCTCATGGAGTTTTTCACCTGAGTCCTTATTCTTTTTTCTTTTTCTCAGTAATTTGATGAGGGAGGAGCTGGAACTTGCTCCATTATCATCATTGTTTTATTGATATCATAAGTGAACTCTTGTTTTGATAAAGGTCTCTTATAAATTTTCAATCAGTGTCCATTAACAAAAAAAGGAATGACCTCTTCATCTATGGTTCTGATTTGCACTGAACCATTATCATGGCATCTTTCCACAACATAAGGTCCTAGCCATCTTGTCCTTAACTTGCCCTTAAAGTCTTTATACCTAGAATCATATAGAAATTCCCAATCGCCTTTCTGAAATTGCTTCTCCTTAATGTTTTTATCATGTCAGATCTTCCTCTGAAGTTGAACTACCTCTGTATGTAGGAGGGCCTGCATTCTGAATTCATCCAGACCATTCAACTGGAACAATCTCTCTTTTTGTGCACTGTTGAGATCTAGATCTAGTTGGGCTACCATCCTTAATGCGTTATATTCAAATTCAATGAACAACAAGGCTCTTTTCCCATAGACCATCTCATAAGGTGTGAATCCAGTGGTGGTCTTCCATGTGCTATTATAGGCCCAGGTGGCCTCAACTAATCTATCTGCCCAATCCTTCCTGTTGTTACTTAACACTTTGGTCAAGATGCCCTCAAGTGCTCTGTTGGTCACCTTCACTTGCCCATTAGCTTGTGGATGATAGGGAGTGGAGGTTCTATACTTGATCTTGTGATGGCCGAGCAAGTCTTCAATCACGTTGGACATAAACTGGCTTCCTTGGTTTGTGACCAACTCTCTAGGGTACCCAAACTTGTAGAATACATTCTCCTTTAGGAAGTCAACCACCTTCTCCTCTGTTGTTGCCTTAATTGCTTTGGTTTCAACCCACTTAGTCAAATAATTAGTGCACACAATAATGTACTATTTTTTCTTGGAAGGAGAGTTAATAGGCCCAATGAAATCCATGCCCCACTTGTCAAATGGCTTGAAAGTCACTTGAGGCTACAAAGGTATTTCATCTCTTGGAGTAGGCCTTCCCATCCTTTGGTACCGATCACACTAACTAATATATTTTTTTACATCCTGATGAAGAGTAGGCCAATAATAGCATGCTTGTAACACTTTGAATGTTGTCCTCTTTGTTGCAAAGTGACCTCCACAAGGCCCATCATGATAGGTCAGAAGGATGTCCAAGACTTCCTCCCCCCTCACACACCTTCTCAAGATTTGATCTAGGCCATGTTTGAAGAGATTTCCCACAATCCAAGTGAAGGGGGCGCTCTTCCTTGCTATCTTTCTTTTTTCTTTGGAGGACAAGTTTGGTGGGAATTGTGTTGATACCAAATAGTTTGCTATATTGGGAAACCATGGAGAGAGAACTGAAATAGAAAATAAGTGCTCGTCTGGTAACTAGTCATCAACCATTCCTTCTTCACCTGTAGGCAAATTTACTCTAGACAAAAAGTCTGCAACAACATTTTCCTTACCAGGTTTATCAACAATGGTTAGAACAAACTATTGTAATAAAAGTAACCATCTTATAATTTGAGCATTCACATCTGGTTTTTTCATTAAATATTCGATTGCAGCATGGTCAGTATGCACAAATGTTTGATAATCTGTAATATAATGCCTGAATTTGTTCAATGAATGCACAACAGCCAGGAGTTCCTTTTCAGTCACTATGTAATTTAGTGCAGCCTTTAACAAATTATTACTAATAAAATAAATAACATAAGGTAGTTTTTCATCTATCTAACCTAGGACTGCTCCTATGACTTTGTGTGAGGCATCAACATAGATATGAAAGGGGAGGGCCCAATTTGGGCCTCGGAGAATCGGTACTGTGGTTAACTTATCCTTTAGGATGTCTAAGGCCTCTTAATAGCATTTTGACCATATAAACTTAGAGTCCTTGGCCAACAAACCAAATAAAGGAGAGGCCAACTTGTTGAAGTCCTTTATGAACCTTTGATAGTATCCAACTAACATTAGGAAACTTCTGACATCTCTCTGCTTTTGAGGAGGTGGGACCCTATGGAGGATAGCTATTTTTTTTTGGTCCACCTGTAGTCCTTGCTGAGATATTGAATGAGCTAGCATGGTCCCTGCAGTCATCAAGAATTCACATTTTTCAGGACTGAGAGACACGTTCATTTCAATGCATTTGTGTAGTACTTTTTCCTAGGTTAGACAGAGATTCTTGAAAATCTTAGCCATAAGGTTTAAAATCATCCATATAAATTTCCACTGCATCATGGACTAATTCGGCGAAAATATTGAGGACTGTTCTCTGGAAAGTGGTAGGATCATTCCATGGGCCAAAAGGAAGGACCCTATAGGAAAAAACACCCCAAGGACAAGTGAATGTTGTTTTATCCTGGTCTTCCAGGCAGATCAGGATTTGGTTGTACCCACTGAATCCATCTAGGAAGGAGAAAAACATTTTCCCTACCAGGACATCTAGAACTTGGTCAATTAAGGGTAGAGGGAAATGGTCCTTCTTTGTGGCTTTGTTCATATCACTGTAATCAACACAAATTCTCCACTTACCATTTTTCTTTGGAACTAACATCGAAGGACAGACCTAGTAATTGTCAGAGATAGGGTAAATGAATCCTGCATCTAGCTGTTTTTGCAGTTCTTCTTTGACTATATCTTTAAGAGATGGATTCATCCTCCTTTGGGGTTGCCAGACTGGTTTGGAACCTTCTTTGATGTATATGTGGTGAGTACACACTGAGGAGTATACTCCCTTCATTTCTTTGTAACTCCAAGTGAAGGCTTCTAAATTCCCAATGAAGAGACATTATAGAATAACACCTTTTGACGAAAAATACAAGCGAGAAGCTCTAGAAAACTAGTGTTTCCTAAACTTTATAAAGATAGTGAGCAAACAGCTAATCCATGGGTATTTTCCTTTAGCATGTTGCATAACTTCTCTTCTTGGAGATCAGAAAGAGATGGATTGATTTTCAAGGTTCTCTCTGGGCTGAATTCTATGGTTTTGACACGAAGTGGGTTGGAATCAACCAAGCATAAGTCAATTGGGTGATAATTCTAGGTTTCCTTTACTGCTTCTTCTAAGGGTAATGGAATGGGAGTTGGACTTTGGAGTAGGTGCTCAATCAAGCCATCCTCACCCTGTTGTCCTCCTCCCATGGTTTCTTCTAAAGTATAAATTTGGGCGGAATAAACTTCATCTTCTTTCTCCTCCTCCAACCATAAATGTAATCCATGCTCTAGAGAAGGTTGAGCAAGAGGGTATAGGACTAACTTCTTGGACATATTCCCATTCTTGATGGCCATATTCCCAACTCTGCAACAAATGTAAGCATTGGTAGTGTCCAACCATGGCCTCCCGAGGATGAGAGGGTAACCAATAAGCTTAGCCTTAGGCTAGAGAACTAGGAAACCTGAAGGGTACTCCCAAGAGTCAATGGAGACCATCACATCCTCCATAATCCCCTAAGGGGTTACAGTGGAACGGTCTGCAAGTTACAGAACTGTTGTGGTCATCCTCAATGAACCTTGGAGGTTGAGCTTGAGCATTGTACTTGTTCATCACATTAATGGTAGCCCCAAGATTGATCAGAGTGTGTGGGACAATGGTGTCATTGATGTGCACATCTACTACAGGGCTTCCAGGGTCCAAACATTTTGGATAGGTTACCTGCCCCAGCATTAAGTCAGATAGCTTCCTAATGACATTAATGGTAGGGGTGTCCTTTTTTTTCCTCCCTAGATGCTGGAAGCACTTATCCTTAATCAACTTATTGTAGATAGGACCATATTTCATTGCCTGGATAAGTGGAATCTTTACGTATAGATTTTTCAATTCTCCCAAAAGTTCAATCTCTTCTGGGGTAGGCTAGAGTGGTTGGGCTAATCTCTGAGGAAAGAGTAGATTTACTTTAAGATTGCTTTCCTCTCTCTCTTCCTCAACCTCTCTAGGTGGAGCTGGAGGTTGGTTATCTGGGAGAACTCTCCCAGATCTCAGGTTAATCTCTTGGATTTCCATAGCATAAGCTGGATATGATGTCTCTCCACTGCATACTTGCTGAGCCTGCCTGTTGTTTGGGTTCGGATTTGGTTGGGCAAGCATCTGGGGTTGCTTGGGTGGAGCAGAGTGTAGCAGTTGTGGTTGGGTAGGTGGTGGAGGCAATAGATCTGGAGCATTGTTGTATTAGGGCCTCCACCCATAGGATGGTGCATTCCACTGAGGTTGTGGCGGAGCATAAAGTTGAAATGATTGGTTGGCTGGCTAGGAGACTAAGATGCAAAGGACCAAGGAGGGGGTGTAGACAAGGAAGGATGAGCAGGTGGTTCCCAAGAAGGTATGGATGTGGTTTGGCTGGGGTTGTAATATGCATGGGACGACCCTTTCATGCCCTATCGGTATGGTCTATGCCCATGAGGTCTCCTTTGGCTAATGTAGCAAAGTTGCTCAGTGACCCATTCAGTTCCTTGATATACAACTTTGAGTCCAAGCAAAGAAGGGCACTTGTCTGTGGAGTGGTTTTCTTCATAGACTGAGAAAATTTTAATAGCGTCCAATGTACATTCATTCCTAGGATGCCTCCTGGTGCACCTAGGACAAAAAATGGTCAAGGTTCTCTCTGCTTCCTCATGCTTCCTCTTAATATGCATGGTGTCCATTTGCAAGGCAAGGGTTTTCAGCATCTCACTTTTGAAATCTTCCAGCATGTTTCCAATTTCACCCTTGATGGATGAGTTGGGAGACGATGTACTGACCATAGGTTGACTACCACTACCCTTTTTCCTAACTACCCTAGAATGGTTTCTAAAGATAGTCTTGATATCCTCATAGGGTAATTGGTAGATATCTCCTCTTGCTAACAAATGTAGGGTATTCGGAATATCTTCCCTTACTCCCTTAAGTAGGACCAGCTTTACTGACTCAGGGTCAAGTGTGCACCTAGCCCTTGTGTAACTAAGCTGGAATATTTCTTTGTAATCCTCTAGGGATTCTGTCATTTCCTATGGTCATCCTAAAAAAAATCTTCTTTAGTATCCTTTGACCAATAGTAGTCTTGATATTTGTTGTTAAAGGATTACTTCATCTGAGCCCAAGTTTTGATTTTATCTCCAGGTAAACCCATGAACCAACGCAATGCTACATCCTTGAGGGTAGATGGAAATAGTTTTAACTTTTTCTCATCATATGTATAGTCATAGGTTCAGCATATAACATCAAACTCAAATAGGAAAGTGTCAGGGTCCTCTATCATTAGGCCATGGAAATGAGGTAGAGAAAAGGGACTTATATTTTTCATCTTAGTGTCCCCATTGGTTTCCCTGATGGGGAAGGCACCCTCAACTCTCTCTCTCTATTCCCTCTGTAATTTATGTTTTCAGCCATTGGTTTAGTAGGAATGGGTTCTTCTTCTTCTTCTTCCCCTGTAGGTTCTTCAAATATGTTAGGTTGCTCAACTAAGGGTTCCTCTAGTTCACATCCACTGAAGAATAGGGAAGGTTGGTTGTTTGATGCAATGGGGGTATTTGGAAAAACTTTCCCTAAGTTGTCCCTATTCCTATGAGGCATGAAAGGAAATGTTTTTGGTTTGTTTTTGTATTTTTTCAAACTTGGAAAGTACTTGCAGAATTGAAATTGTTGATTGAATGAAAATTGCTAATAGAATGAAAAAGCTACTTGCCAAATTGAAATCTTGCTTGCGAAATGGAAAGGAAAGTAGAAAATGAAAAATGGAAGAAAGGAAACAACTAGATTACTTTTGCAGAAATAACTTAATGGCAGAATATTGAAGACAAGAAATAGAAGAAAAGAAAGCACTAATCACATTTTACTCAGAAACCTCCTTGGCAACGACACTAAAAAGTGATGAGCATTAGTATTGAAGCAAGAATGTTGCAACTCCTGGGCTACCAGCTTTACTTATCAACCCGGGATTTGTACAAACTTGGAGGTGACAGTGTTGTATGCACTAGTAAAAGTGATGGTTTTGCCTGTTGTCACTATTCAACTGGTGAGAGACCACTAGGGTACCAAGCTAGACTTCTGTGAAGTTAGAAGAATCTTGATTATTTGATGGGAGAAAGTTAAATCTACTCTAAGAGAGAGTTACTCTACTACAATAATGGAGAAGGTCAACATGTAATGCTAAATCACACCATTCACTAATTAACCATATAAGAAGTTATGCTAGGTAGAAATGCTAAATCAACATGAAACAAATGCTACTATCTAAGTTGTAGAAGTAAGAAGCATCGAACAACGATAATGTGCAAGTAAAGAGACTAAACTAAATCTATTTTTCCTTTTTTTGTCTTTTTATGCAAAATCAAGTATGCAAACTAATTGCCTCTGTGCATGTGGCGGGTGAATTAAGGATGTTTGACGATGGCTGGGAGGGTTATAAGATGGGTGGATCGTGTGGAATACCCTTGGGAGGCTTTTAGTGACTTCCTAGAGGTTTTCCATCAATTCGGCCTTACAACAAGCCATTTCAGGAAAACCTACAGGATGTACTAGAAACCTACAGGATGATCCTGTAGGAATTACAGTGAACCTACAGGATACAGTCGAGAGTGAAATGCAAGGTGTTGGAGGTGATGGGAGGCCTAGGAAAGGTGTTTGATGGGTGGAATGGAGTGGGAGAAGGTCTAGGATCACTCAAAAGTCAATATCCAAGATAGTAGATGGTTGGATTTGCTAAATATGCTTGGAAGAATTTCTATGAAAAATGATGAAAAACTAGCGAAGGTGATGGTGAAAACAAGGGATAGCTAAGGTGGGTGGAGTGGAAGGTGGCTACTGGCTATGAAGTCTTAGTCTCATCCTGAAGCACCTTCTCTACATAAAACATGTGTGTCTTCCAAAAATCTATGCAAACAAGATACATTTTCATAAACTAGAAAAGCAGAATTAACGAATTAACTGCCTATACTATGTATGAGGACAATTGCTGAAAGGAATGAAAGCTTAGATGAGATCTTCTGCAGAAATGGAGATGAAAAATATGACAATGGAAATCTACCTTGAAAAACTAACCAAATACTAATTGAAAGATAGAAAACTCCAAAGCTTATAAAAGAACTAGAAATATGTGTTTTTAGGGCTGCTTAAGGGTCCCTTCCTCAAGTCATGATCCCAGAGGGAGGAAGTGAGGCCAAGACACCTTTTGAAAACCTTGTGGTGATCCTTTTTATCCTTGTTGACTGACTACTTGTAATGGAAATACATCTAAACCAAATTAACAATGAAGCTATGATACTACACTAAACATCCATTTACAATAAAGAGGATCCTTGTCTACTAGGGTTGGGACCTAACCCAAGAGCTTCAGCCCTATGAGTTAACTCAATGTTGGCTCAAAACAAAACTCATTCTTATTACCAAAACAACAAATTACGTCAATAAAACTTTCACAAGTATTGCAGCTCAAAAATAGCTTAGAGTTTTACAATAAAAAATCGAATCCTACTGAGGTCCTAGGCCTCTCTACTTATACAACAAAAGTCCCCAACTAATTCCTTAAAATTAGGGAGGCTTGGCTCCCAAACTTGAGATAAATTGGTGTTTTGTCTCTCACTTGCTTGGCTGCCTTCTAATCCTCATGATTTGGTTGTTTTTACTCCGAACTGATGTGATGAATGGAGGAATATTCGAATAGAGGAGTAGTAAATGAGGAGGATTCACATCCTACAATCCCTCTCCCTTGTCCCATTCGAGTTTTGACCTTAGTATTTGCCAAAATTCCTTGATTTTCTCCTTTAATCCTACATTTAATGCATATTAGTCCACCAAGCATAATATCCAACTCTAACTCACCTCATAAACAAAATATAATCAAAAGCATGTAATAAGTTATGAGAAAATTTGGTTTGACTAAGCTAGGAGGTGAATTAAGGCCCATATACCCAATGATGAGGCTCATAATTTATTTTGTCACTCTAGACATAATCCATATGAATTGGTAATTGGAAACAGAGCTCCGCCACAGCACTGCGGAGTGGGATATCTTAAGAGAAGGATTTTTTATAACCTTCAACTTTAAGGATGTGTTTGAAAGAATTGATGAGGTGATGTAGGAGGTTAAGGCAATGATCTTACAAATTCCACAGGATCCTTTGGAATTGGTTCAACTAGATTGGAGCACCCAGCTGCACCATGCGCTGGAATGCTATAATGCGACTGTTGAAGAGGAGGATGAGGATCCAAGGAATATCAATATCCCAAAGATGGAAGGTCGCCACAAGGTCAAAGGTCCATAGATAGAGAACTCGAATATCACCGCACCATTGAAAACTAGATGGGTAAACATTGGTACTAAAGCAGAGCTTAAATTCACGAAGATCAGAGATTATTAGGATGATGCCACAGTGGACAAAGTTGTTGAGCTACTCCACGAGTACCAGGATCTTTTTCCTACAAAAATTTCAGATTTGAAAGGCATCATAGGAGATTTGGGAGTGATGAAAATAACTTTGAAACCGAATGTGAAGCCCATTAAGTAAAGGCCATATCGCCTTAATCCAAAATACAAGGAAAAGGTCCGCTTGGAATTGGACAAGATGCTTGAGGTAGGTATTATTGAACCAGTGGAGGAATCTGATTGGGTGAGCCCAATGGTAGTTCAAGAAAAGAAGCAGAAGGGAGAGATATGTATTTCCATAGATCTAAGGAAGCTTAACAATGCATGTGTTCATGATCCTTTCCCAACACCATTTACTGGTGAGGTATTGGACAATGTGGGAGGGCAGGAAGCCTACTCATTTCTTGATGAGTTCTCTAGATACCATCAGATCAAGATCGCACTAGAATATAGGAGTAAAACAACCTTCACGATGGAATGGGGATGTTTTCAGTATAGAGTGATGCCCTTCGGAATCAAGAATGCGCCAGCGATATTCTCTCGCGTAGTCATCGCGGTGTTCAAAGAGTTTATTTGCAAATTCTTGGAGGTATATTTTGATGACTAGACAATGTTTGGGCTAGTAAAGTGCCATGTAACTAGTATGCGCTTAATGTTGATACATGCCGAAGGTATCAGATTGCGCTGAATGTAAAGAAGTACTTGTTTTGTGTCCCCTTTTGGATTTTTCTAGGTCATGCGGTATGCAAGGAAGGACTAATGGTGGACCCTACCAATTTCGTGGTAATAATCAATTTGGAAGCCCCGAGGAGTGTCAAACAGTTGTGCACAATGCTAGGCCATACTGGGTACTATCAAAGTTCATCAAGACTTATGCTCAGATTACCATGCCTATGGAGAAGATATTGAAGAAGGACATTACTTTCTATTGGGATGAAGAATTTCAACGCAATTTTGGTATATTGAAGGAAAAACGGTCACCGCGCTGATCTTGGTCTTCCCAGATTGAAATAAGGAATTCCATGTGCATGTTAATGCCTCATGTATTGCATTGGGAGCAGTGCTGGCACAAGCTAGTGAAGGAGAAACGGATCACCCTATAGCATTTGCAAACAGAAAATTATCAAAAGCTGAGAAGAACTAGTCAACAACATAGCGCGAGGGATTGGCTATGGTGTACGTGCTCCAAATGTTCAGGTAGTATCTATTGGGCAAACATTTTAAGATGTACACAGACCATTCTGCTTTGAGGTATCTAGTCAATAAGCTTGTGTTGGGGGGAAGATATGTCTATTATTGTTTTTGTTTCAGGAATACGACCTTGAGGTAATTGTCAAGCTAGGAAGGTTGAATGTAAGACCTGGTCATATTTCGTGCATTGAAAAGGGGGAGGAGCCTACTAATTTGGAGGAAGGGCTACCCAACGTGTAGCTCTTCATGCTGCACATAGTGGACAACCACTTTGTAGATATTATCCATTTTTTTTACCACAAGGACAGCTCCAGAAGGATACACCAACTAGCAAAAGAGAGAGTTGGTAGTGGGCGTAGTTGATTTCTCATTAATTGTCAGACATTTGTATAAAATGGGATTGGACGAGATACTCGGACATTATGTGGCCAATTTTGAAAGAAAAAACATCCTTGCAGAGGCTCATGGAGGAGCTATATTAGGGCATTATGCAGGAAAGGTAACATTGCAGAATATTTTGCACGATGTGTTGTGGTGGCCTACGCTACATAAAGATTCCATAGCATATTGTAGGGTGTGCAATGCATGTCAAAGAATGGGAAGGCCATTGCGAAGGGATGAGATGCCTCTAAATTCACAGGTGTCGTTACAGCAATTTAAGAATTGGGTAATGACTTTGTAGGACCAATCTAGCCCCCAAGTAAGAAAACTGGTGCACGCTACATCATCACCGCGAGAGAGTACATGACCAGATGGGCGAAGGCACGGCCTGTAAAGGATTGTACCAGGGCTAAAACAATTAAATTTTTGTTTCAGTGTGTTCTAACCAGGTTCAGGTGCCCGAAAGTATTGGTGAGTGATCATGGTATGCTCTTCCTCAATGAAATGATCAGTGTGTTGACAAAAGAATTTCAATTTTACCATCAGAAGAGTACACCATATCACCCCCAGGCTAATGGAATGGTGGATACATTTAATAAGGTATTGGAGAATGTGTTCAAAAATATTTGCAACGTACAGCAGAATGATTGGGACATGCATGTACTGGTAGTATTATGGGCGTACAGGACTACTTGCAAAAAACTAATAGGTCAGAAACGTTTCCGGTTGGTCTATGGCATAGAAGTTGTCATGCCTATGGAATATATCATACCTAGTCTATGCATAATAGCTTTCACAGGGATGGAGGACCATAGAGCATTGGAATAATGGCTCGCGTAGTTGATGGAGCTCGAACAGAATATATTCTTGGTTGGATTTCATCAACAAGTACAAAAGGAACAAGAAAAGGCATGGCACAATTGACACATCAAGCTACGCACATTCAAGGTAAATGACTTGGTTTTATTATATGATAGTAAGTTCGCTAAATTTCCAGGAAAGTTTCAGATGCACTGGTTGGGACCATATGTCATCAAAGAAATCACAGATGGGGGTGCAGTTCAGCTCGCAAAACTGAATGGAGATCCTTTCTTGGGAAAAGTAAATGGGAGCCGGCTGAAGCCATATGCTGGAGACCTAGCTCATTGACTACATGATGGCAGGGTAGTCTTAGTGCTCCAGGCAGTTGTAAGGGAGCATAGGACTATAAACTACGCTGCTTTGTTTTTGGAGCTATGCAACAGAGCAGCTGCACGGAAGAGGGTTATGTCACAGTACCAGAAGCCGCACGAAGGGAGTTGCACTATGGAAGGAGATACCGCATAGCACAGCCAGAAAATGATCGTTAGGGTCACTGTTCATGATTTGATAGCCAGTGGACAGTGAAGAGGAGCATGGGGGGTGGAATTTAAGGCTGAAATATTTGGATATCTACCACTAATTCAGCATTAATGGTTGGATTTTGGGGGGAACAATCAAATTTGAATTCAAAATATCCCATAAATTATGCATGCCTGTCTAGCAGAGAACACTTTGCATCCTTACAATTTTTGTGCAATTTTGTCTATCGCATATGAATCACAAGTTTTTCAAGGATTTGGCCACAAATTCTATGTTTAATAATCTACCCAAGGACACCCAACACTTTATTCGTAGCACTATGTCAGGACAAGGAGAGACTACAAGCACTGGAGGAACTATTGCCTCCGAAGGAGCTGCCCTAGAAGTTGTGAGCATGGAAGGTTCGGCTCATGTTCCTAAGGCGTCGAGGTTTCCTAGACCAAAGCCTACACTAGTGCACCAAACCCACAAGCCGAAGAAATATAAGCAGAAGCGTTCAATGCCAATGCATGAGTCACCTAGAAAGAACTCTGCTACCTAGGCACAAAGGAAGGACAAGAAGCCTGAGAAGGTTGTAGAATTCGAGGCCGAAGAGGGTGCTAAAGATATAGATGCTAAGGGCATGGACCCCATATCCAATTTCCTAGAGTATATACCTCCACACAAAGGAAAGGTGAAGGTCACCAAGGACCTAGATGCAGAGAAATTGAGTGTTCACATGCCCTTGTTTCCTGAAAATATAACCTTTGAAGGTCCGTGCTTGGCGAGGGTTCCCCTTTTAAACATGGAGGACTGGGACTTGGCTGACCATGAGAGATTCCCCCATCTCACAACAAAGAACTACGGGAAATGGGTGTATTATAGAGAATCCAGTGTCACTACGTTGGAGCTAGTTGAGTGGGTTCGCGGAGTAAATCAATCTGGGTTGTTGAACATGTTGTGGGTGCCCCATTATCCCCACTCCAACATCAATATCAGTTGCATAAAGAAACTGCTGACTCTAGTGCATGATTGGTGTTTATGGCTTAACACACCTATCCTCATCACAGGCATGCTTATCCACCGGATCATGCTCCTACCAACAAAAGGCTTGAATTTGGCGAAGGAGTTTGGTGGAAAGACAAACAAGTGGGACTTGGCAAACAAGATGAAGGTGAAGTTTGAGCTTATCAAGAAGTCACGTGGGTACTCCATCGCATCCATCAACAACCCCGCAGTGTAAATTGTGACACATATACTAACTAGTAAGGTCATGAGGAAGTGTCGTGCGGATGAGGTTCTGATGCCTGTCATCTCTTTAGCTACACAATGTCTGGAGGGCGTGTAGTTTAATTGGTCACGCTATCTATGTAGTGAGTTCCTTGTGGATTATTGCAAGGCTCAAGATGAGAGTAAGACCTTCCACTACGCGTGGTTGTTTCTCTCTATTGTGGCCGTTGCTTGGAATTGCCGGAAGATAGTCAGTTACCCCCATTGGAGGTAGGTTTGCGAGAGGTTACATAGTTTGCCTCCCTTTGGGCCACAAAGGACCCCATGTGGGTCACTAGGACAAAAAATTTCTGAATTTTGATGGAGTCTAGCATTCACATGGCCATCGACCAGCGGCCACAGTTGTCCCCAACTGTGTATGAGCAGTTGTCAGAGTACGTGGAGTTCAAGGCAGATTTCCACCGCATGTATATCAGGGCACAGAAGGATCTAGAATATAAGTGGTTCGATCTGCCATATCTTTCCATAGATGATGCGATTCAGGAAGTCATCAAGCAGTGGCCAACAGATTGGAATTCTCTGTCTAACCTAACCACAGGTACGAGCAAAGGCGTGAGGAGTTCTGTAGAGAAGAAGAAGAAGGAGGCAGCGAAACAGGTGGTCCAAAAGTTGGCCACGCAGCGAAGGAAGGAGGCCGAGGAGAAGGCCTGATTAGAAAAAGAGAACGCTCCAAAGAAGCAGGCTGAACAAGAAAAGCGCAACTCTGAGCGAAGTGTAAATCCTCTTTACCCCAGATTGAGGAAGAAGAGCAATCAGCGTAGGGTGGTGGTGGTGATGAAGGATAGAGCACTCCATTCTGGGTCAAAATGTATAGAGAATAGCAGACGAAGGGGCCCCGAAAGAAGTCCAAGGTGGCTAAGCCACTGCTAGATCCCATTACGCTGACAGAGGGTGACCTCGATGAGATCAAGGATAAAGTGCGTTACACCACTGCTAAACTACTGCAGAAATTTGAACAACAACACCTGTAGTCATTAGGTACTATTCAAAATGATCTGCATGATTGTTGATCTAAACCAGCAGGATACAGGTGGGAGTAGGTCAGGTGGGAACTTCACAGAAGAGCCTAGCACCAAGGACAAGTTAGGCTCCAGAACTTGTCAGGTCAGTGGACCTCAGGAGAGTCACGCTACCAGAAGGGTCCCTGAGTGTGGAATTTTCTGATGAAAAGGTCATCGTAAGCACTCTAAAGAATATTGGCCTCAACATTGCAGCGCTCCCCAATGAATATCTTCATGCGCTACAGACTGGTGTGAAAGCAGAATTGAGAGCGCGGGAGAAATGTGCGCTCAATTTAATCAGCGAGTATAGGGTGAACAATGAAAAAATGTTCACAAAAAATTCATAGGCCATGAAGGCAAAGGAAACAATCTAGGCACAAATCACCCAGCTGGTGGCCATAGTTGCAGAGGCATGTAGAACAGTGCTAGAGTTGCACATACCTAAGGAGGCACCACTCAAGGCCAAGGTCTGGAAACTTGTTGTGGGCATCCATGATGCTAAGGTAGAGGTGGCCAGAGTTAAATTTGAGCTTAATATGAAAATCATAGAACTTGAGCTTAAGTCACAACCTTTGACTCTGCCAGAATTAGGGAACAACGCGAAGCTACTCTCAAGGAAGGATTAGCTACTATGGATGCTATGTTTGTTGATTGTACAAATTTGTTTGAGTAGGCCCATGGAAGTGGTGATGAGCTTGCAGGAGGATCCCACTGTGCAGATATTGAAAACTGAGATTCCTGAGCTCTAGCAGAAGTATGATGAAGTAAGGGTGACGATGCGCACCATTGCTATAGCACAGCTCCTTGCCAAGTTACAGGAGGAAAAAAAACTCCTTGCACAAGTGGAAGCTATGCACAAAAAGGAAGTGGCCCTTAAGGTCAGGTTAGGTCCTTGGTTGGATGAAGCCTACCTTATCTCGGTCAACATACAGGAAAAGTTGGTGAAATTGCAGCTTACGCAACAGAAAGTCAAGCGAGTCAGTGAAGGACCAGCCATTGAACAACTGGTGGAGCAAGTAAAGCAAGTAACCACGTAGGGCACAACTGAAGTAGCGGTCGTATAGGTCGAGCTAGGGGATATTTGTAGCAAGATCACTGCGTGATACGAGTGACTGAAGGGTGAGTCACGACCTTTTTGTTTGGGGCCTGTTGGGATGGGGTCCCCTGGGATCAATTTTGGGGCAAAAGCCCAAGTTTTGATGTAAAAAGATGAAAAGTCTCCAAAAAGTGTGGTCACGGAGCGTGTAGCTAGTTAAGATTCAAAAAGGGTCATTACCCTCCTTTACATAAGGTTTGTTCAGCTTTTGAGATCTATCCATGGTCCGAGGACCATGGTATTGTATAAATAAGTGTGTCTTAGAGAATCTAAGGCAAGAGGGCGAGAAGTCTATGGGTACAAGCGAAGAAGTCTAGCGCAAATATAGAAGTCTTAGAGGAGGAAAAGGCTCTATAGCTGTGCACAGAGGCCTAGAGTAGTGTCCGCAACTAAGTGAGCGAACCCCTGCAACTGAGTGCATAGTGAGATATTGAGTCTGTAAACCTATATTGAAGATCAATAAAAAAATATTATTACAAAAATTCCTGTGTTTTAGCTCTTTACTTCTGTTATGTATGATTGTGATATATCTTGAGATCGAATGATGTCTTTATAAAATAATGGTGTATTGATGCATAAATTTACTTCATTTGTCTTATTATTTGAACACATTTAATGTTAAGTGATTACGTGTAGATCATAACACTTTTTGTTAAGGCTATCGAACACTTAGTTAGATCTTGGTAAATACAGGTATAAGAGTAATCTATGGTGCATGTAAGTAGCTAATTCACCTATTCAAGGTCTGTAGAAGTCAGTCGTAGACCTTCTCAAAGGTCTAGAGGTCAATTAAAGGAAGCTACAGCAATAAGCCATAAGGGCTTAAAGATCTGCGCAAAGGCAGATCTAGGTTGCAGAAGGACATCACACTGAACTCTGGGTGCAGAAACTTGGTTCCAGCATCCCCCCATACTGCTTCGGGTGAGACTTCAATCCATGCATCGTGGATTGATTCTGGAAGGTCTAGTAGTGTAGGGATTTGTTTGGTGCAACTAACTCTGAACTTGGGTCAGGACCCCCTAAGCCAACACAAGTCCCTATTTCCTTGCGTTGTTCCTTGAAGAATTAACCCCTATTAATTCGAGAAATTTCTCATCTAGAATTATGAAATTCCTGTAGGCCCTTCTCTGACTACATGCACCACCTGTAAAATTTGGAATTGTCTACAACTGAGAGTACACGGCCCTTGAATTCCAATATCAATTGGGTAACTCAAGTTTCCTACATGCATCAATCATTCTACGTTGATTACTAGAAATTAGTAATTAATCATACTAAAATGAACTCAAGTGTCTCCTACTCAAATTAACTGAGTTAAGTGGTGATAAGTGCCATATCACTTCAATTAACTACCTCTAAGTATTTTACTGAAATTGAAATTTTAATTTTAATCTAGTTTAACCAAGACAAAGTCAAAACTAGATTTTCTTGTTGCTTTTTCAACACTCCCTCTCAACAAGAAAGGAATTATATGATACCCTTATCATCCCTCTATGGAACTCAAATTTTTTGTTTGACAATGTCTTTGTCAAAATGTTTGCATCTTGTTGCTCTTTAGGAATGTACTCCAACAACATGATCTTCCTCTGCACACAATCTTGTAGATGGTGATACCAAATGCCGATATGCTTAGATCGATTATGAAATACAGGATTCTCATAGAGTTTGATACAACTCTAATTATAAAAATAAATCATAGTAGGATCCATCATCTGACCAAATAACCCAACAAGAATCTTTATCATCCAGATTGCCTCACATGTTGCTTAACTTGCAGCCATGTACACTGCTTCTACTGAGTTGAGTGCAACAGATCTCTGCTTCCTATTGTACTAAGAAATTGGTAATGACCCAAAACTAAAAATTCCTCCTGATGTTCTCTTCTTGTCTGATGGAACCCCTGACTAATCTACATCTATGAATCCTTGCGGCTTCATTACCTTTTTCCATCTGCACCAAAGACCAAACTATGTGGTGCCTCTAAGGTATCTCAACACATTCTTTTTTGCCTTCCAATACAATTTGGTTGGCTTAACTATTGCTTGACTATGTTGGTTAACTGCATAACACATGTTTGGTCATGTGTTCACCAAATACATAAGTGAACCAACAAGCTTCCTGTAAATGGTAGCCTCCACTTTCTCACCTGAAATTGCATCCTCTTTCCTCCAACTTCCTCCTAGAGGAGTTTTGATGGGTTTTCTATTCTCCATGTGGAACTTCTTCAGTGTATCATTGGCATACTTTCTCTGAAAGACAAAAGGTTCCTCATCTCCTTGCCATACTTCCAAAATGAGGAAATAATGCATTAGCCTCATGTTCTTCATCTCAAATTCTCTTTTAAAAGTTGATCAACTTCACATCGCCTATTAAAATTAAATCATTGACATATAATACTACAATCGATAGATCATAATTATTCCAAAAAGAGGCCTCTAAGATGGCTCGCGAGGGTTTGGGTTAGGGTTTCTGGCTACTACAGGTCACAATAACCATGCTTGACAACCGGTAACCTGCATGTTTGCTGATCGCTGCCGTGCCCCGTCCATCACCTACCTCCTTACTTTGCACTGGTTGACCTATCGGGACATCGGGGGGCATCTTTCCATTTTGTTACCTCCCGGTTGTCTACCCATCGACAGCTAGTGTTACCTGCTACAATATGTCTGTTTCTTGTGCATTGTTTTACTCTCCGTTATTCTTGCTACCTGAGGTGTCTGTCGTTCCAAGAAGCAGTTGTAGTCATGGATGATATTGAAGCAGTTGATTACTCAGAAGACTGAGGGGGTTTCCATCTGGTGCTCCTCTTTCTCCACATCAGAAGGTATGTACAGTTCTGGCCTCACCGGAATTTATCCTTTATATTCCTTCACGGAACCGTCACAGACACAACCGGTGGTCCTCCCGAATGACCCTCCTACCTGGCCAGCGCTTTCTACCCCCCCTCACTCCCTGGCAACTCTTGGTTTCGTTTCTAGCTACTTGAACCCTAACCCAAGTTTGGACCTCCCTGCACCTGGAGCTCTAACCTGATCGTTTTTCCCCCCTTCGATTCCCATAGTCTCGGCTGGCTTTACCCCACAAGGTTCCATCACCCCTCCTTCTGGCAGCTTTACGGTTGTTCCTCCGCTTGCCAGTTCCTTCCCTGCCTCTATGGGCATTCCTAACCCTCCCTCATTTAACCCTAACCCTCCCCCGGCTGTGTCTGACCCTTTTTCAAGCTGGTTACATTCCCAGCCACCTCCACCAAGACCTAAGAAGAGGCACAAGTGTTACAAGTCCAAAGCGGACGATATCTTTCTCAGATTAGAAGAGGACATTCAGTGGGGTGAGACTATGGACTTCGCTGACAAGGTCCTGGTCGGGCACATCAGAGGACAGAATTACATGGCCGCCCGCTTGAAGACCTGGGCATCCAAGGTTTGGGGTCACCATATGGTCAACATCCCCTTCGTGCAAACTTTTGTGAGGGGATGGTTTGCTTTGAGATTCGCTCGTGCCGACCATACCAATTGGGTATTGTCCTCTTACTGGCATTTTGAACATGCCCCAATTCTCCTCAAGCGATAGACACCCCTTTTTTATCCTGAGACAGAGCAGATAGGCATTGGACCAGTTTGGATGCGGCTCCCCGACCTTCCCCTACAATACTGTTCTGAAGACATCTTCTGGCGAATTAGCAATGTGATTGGCTCCTATATGGATTATGATAAGTCCTATCAGCTCACAGGCATGATGGCTTATGCTCGGATCCTCATCAATCTGGATACCAAGGGAGGCTTACAAGAGTACATCACTATCCAATGGAGGGACACATCCTGCGAACAGATCATTGACTATGAAGGCATCCTGTATCATTGTCGCAGATGCCACAAAGTGGGGCATTTATACAGGGATTGCCCCCTCCTTCAGAAGAATAGGGATTCTAAGTACCCCATGGGATACCCCTCTCGACTAGATAAAGATATTGTACCGGAGGAGCGCGACAAGGATGCAGGGGATCCCCAAGGTACACCTGATAAAGCGGGCATGGTCAAGGATCCCTCAGCTTCAATCCCACCATCGCCTCCTCCACCAGCATGCACCAGTCCTGTTCAGGAGGTCAACTCGAAGCCGAGTATGTTACTTTCATCTTCCTCTCACTCTCCTCCTGTGTATGGCATTAAGTTTTTGCATCTTATTCCAACATTTGCACATCTCCCCCTCTATCATCGCTCTTCGCCTCCGTGGGTATTCGCAGATCCCAGGGACTCGCTTCTCCCTCCTCCCTTTTACGTTCCCTCCCCCTCCCCTCACCCTCATCCTCCCCCTGTAATCCATCCCTGTCATCTTCCTCCCTCCCCTCCCTCTCCATCCCCTCCCCCACCATATCCCCTCGATACTCTCTCTGTTCCAGATCGAAGGAAAGAAGCTATGATGCGATTAGTCTGGACCTTGAGGCTACCCCTGTCTCCCATAAGACCTCAAGGGGCCGACCCTCTCGCCTCTCTAAAGCCAAACACACAGCGGGAGAAGAAGTTGCCCTTGGGCGACAACAAACCATTTTCAGGGCCCTTAGAGCTAGGAATGGCCTGTAGGCTCATCCCTCATGAAGATTCTATCTTTCAATTGTAAAGGGTTTGCTAGTCAACCCAAAAAAATAGCACTCTGAAGACTGCTCACTTCGTCTCAGACAGACATTATATTTTTACAAGAAATGCTCTGTTTAGCTGAACCTCTCATTCACACACTAAATTTCTAGCTGCCTAATTGGACCTTCCACGCTCTGAACGCGTCTGGGAGATCTGGGGGTTCTGCTATTGGGATATGTAACAAAGCTCTAGAGATCAGGAACATTTGGGGAGGTAGGGGCTTCATCGGCATGGATATTTTTGCCCACCCTCTTGAGATGGAAATCCGTATTATGAATGTTTATGGTCCTTGTGTAGACAAGGCTAACTTCTGGAGAACTTTTCTGGACTCAGACCTTCTTCAAGCGGATAACATTATATTAGGAGGGGACTTAAACTTTTCTTTGGGCTTCAGTGAATCTTGGGGTCACTCAACCCAAGTAGACAGCTTATCTGATACCATCTCTACCCTACTCGAGGAACATTAGTGGGTGGACATTCCATCTGCTAGGATTCAGTTTACTTGGACTAATAATCACATTGGTGACCACAGTCTTGCCAGAAGGCTTCACAGATTTCTCATCAAGGAAGCTTTCCTAAGTAGTTTCCCCCGCATTCGTCAATGGGTTGGTATTGGAGGCATCTGAGACCATCAACCAATATTTTTGGAATTGGCTGATGCGAATCAGAAGATCAGGAGCCCCTTCAAATTCAATGCCTCTTGGCTTAAAGACCCTTCGTATATACATATGGTCACTAATTACTGGCAGACCAACCCCATATTGGACAGTGACAATCATACTGAAGGATTTATAAGGAAATTGATTGAACTAAAGAGGGTCTCTAAAATTTGGGCTCGTCAGAAGCATATGAATGACGACAAATCTCTAAGGGAGGCAGAGAGAGCTACTGCAGCACATGAGGACACCTCAAAGGCACCTTCCCTACAGCTGAGAGTAAAGAACTCTACACCTCTCACATCATGAAGTGCTCCCAAATCGTGAAGGAAAGGGAAGAGAGTTGGAGGCTCAGGAGTAGGGCAATTTGGCTCACCGAAGGAGACAACAACACTAAGTTCTTTCATAAATTTACCAACGGTAGAAAATCCATTAATACCATTTAGGAATTGAGCGATGATCAGGGGCACTTAGTATCATCTCAGAGGGATCTGGCTAGATTAGCCATTGAACATTTCAAAAGCATCTATAAGGCACCTAGAGCTGCGAACATCATGGAAATCATGTGGTTTGATGAACACTTCCCCAAATTCGTACAAACAGAAGACACAGGAGACCTATTGATGGAAGTATCGAAGGAAGAGCTTGAGGCAACTCTAAAATGGTTCAAGAAAGACAAGAGCCCTGGTCCATATGGGTGGACCATTGAGTTCTACATTGCTTTCTTTGAAATCCTTGAGGATGACAAACTCAAGATTGTGGAGAATTGTAGAAGGAGTGGCAGAATATCCCCGGCCATTAAATCTACCTTCATTCCCCTTATTCTGAAATCTGACAATCCCTCCTCCTTCAACGATTTTCGTCCCATTTCCTTTTGTAACTGCCTATATAAGATTATTGCTAAGATCATCGCTAATCGCTTGAAGCCTATACTCTCTCGACACATGTCATCGGAACAGTTTGCTTTCCTTCATCACAGACAAATTCATGAAGCCATTGCCACTACGCAAGAACTCCTCCACACTTTGCAGATAAAAAAAAAGAAGGGTATGATACTGAAGGTAGACCTCTCAAAGGCCTTTGATAGAGCAAACTGGCTTTATATCAGACTGTCGCTGACCCACCTAGGATTTCCTTATGCATTTATTAAATGGATTATGAGTTGTATAACTAATGTATCTTACAGTGTGTTACTTAATGGGGAGGCTACATCTTTCTTCAGCTCAGAGAGAGGACTCAAGCAGGGATGTCCACTCTCACCCTTACTTTTTTACTTATCATGGAAGGATTAAGTGGGACCATTACATCTACTCGTGATAGGAATCATCTAACAGGCATCAAGATATCTGAGAATTTTTTCCTCACTCACCTATTATTTGTTGATGACATTCTCATATTTTTAAATGGTAGCATTGGGGACACCACGGTCCTCTAGAACATCTTCAATCTTTTCCAACAGGCTACTGGGATGTTAATAAATAATAGTAAATCCTCGATTACCATGGTTGGCTGCACACAGTATGATATTTTATATACTTCACAGTGTTTCCCATTCACCTCTCTAAACCTGGCAAATGGGATAAAATACCTGGGCTTTAGATTAAAGCCTCTTGGTTACAGGATAGCGGACTGGATATGGCTCATTGCGAAAGTGGAAAAGAGACTCCAAGTATGGTACCATAAATATCTATCTCGTGCAGGCAGACTGATCCTCATCAAAGCTGTAATAGAAGCCACTCCATTCTATTGGATGACCCTGGCTTGGATACCGAAAGGCATATTAAACAGACTACAAAGTATATGTTGCAGATTCTTATGGAGAGGTAATCAACTGGGCAAGCTTTTTGCCTGGGTCAAATGGGACACAATAGCAAAGCCCAAGGGTTGGGGAGGATGGGGCATCAAGAGGCTTGATCTATTCTCCAAAGCACTGGCAGCCAAGCTCAACTGGTAGCTTATCACCACTAATAGTCTCTGGTCCCGCGTTGTTCAAGTCAAATATATCTAGCCCATGAATCTGATGGACTGGTTTAGACACCAACATGGAATGAGAAATAACATTTCCAATATATGGAAAGCAGTCATCAATACACTACCCCTCCTGCGTGAAGGCATTACGTGGCGTATTAAGGAGGGAAATGCTGTACGTATCAGCTTGGATCCATCGGTAGGCTGTGGTAACGCACATAGATTACCAGCAGACTTAATAAGGCATTTACTCAGCAGGGGTATCACCCACATCAAACACATTGGTGACCATATCAACTCCTCTTTTCTTCAACGGGCATGGAAATCAACTCAAGAATTGGACATCCCAGTTCAGTGGCAGCAGGATTGGAAGCACTATACGGATGCCCTTACCCAGGCACACATCTGTCTCACTGAAGTACCAGATGAGATCATCTGGGCTTTTGCCAAACATGGTGTATATTCTCCGAAACAGGGTTATATTAGACATATGGAACCTCACAAGCCTCAGAATATACTTCCGACTTGGAAACTACTATGGAAGCTCAAAGCGGCCCCCCGCTCTCGATTACTGATGCGGAACATCCTTTTTGACAAGATTCCTACAGGGACTAATCTGATGAAAAGATCGTTTCATGGCCCGTTCTGATGCCACCTGTGCCGAAATGATGAAGAAAGCATAGAACATCTTTTTCTAAATTGCCCCACATCCAAGGAATATTGGAAATCCATCACTCACTATCCTCCCTTAAATAACTGGAATGGGCACAATATTATGGATGCCTGGAATACATGGTGCCAAAATAACAATGGTAAATCCAAAAACATGCCTTTGCTTGTTTGTTGGTCATTATGGATTGCCCTGAATCAGTCTATCTTCAATCACAGATCCCCACATTGGCCTACCATCTTACTCCATACCATTGCAAACTTTGACCTTCTTCCTGAAGACGACCCCAACACCCCTCCCTGCACCATCATTCTTGAAATCATTGATAAATCTAAGCCCTGGGCATACTTTGATGGCTCTACGTAGGAAGCTGGATGTGGGGGCGGAGCCATCCTTCACCTTAATGAAAATCATTGCTTCAAGATCCAGATTAATTTAGGCAGGGGAACTAATAATTTTGTTGAACTATGCACAACAAAACATATTTTACATTTTGCATTGGAAAAACAATGCAGACATCTACAGCTGTTTGGTGATTCTAAAATTGTTTGCAATTGGTTGAATGATGCATCACACTGCAATGCATTTACATTGAGGCATATATTAGAAGAATCTAAAAGATTGATATCATATTTTGACTCCTTTGTCTGTCGACACATTTACAGGGAGCAAAACACAGGGGCAGATCACCATCCAAAGAGGCAGCGCTTAGACAAGGGATTGACTGGTTGATACAAGAAGAGATTGATGGGACCTACTACTAGAACCACCATAGACCGTTTGATGATCTCAGAGTCAATGGGCTATAATCCCCATATCTATTCTGATTATCCTTGTATATATTGCACATATTTACTCATTTGGTACTGGTTACAAGCTAGATTTTGATACTTAAAGTATTTTTCTCTCTGCAAAGAGATGGATATAATATTGATCTTGCTCACTCTATGTTAGCAAGCAGACATAGACATAGTATAGTAGATAGCAGACTCCCTGCGTGGAGACATAACAGCTTTCTTTTTGGTCATAAGTTTATGAACTCATCAGGCATCTCTGCCTCCATATGCATATGCAACAGCATCTACAAAATGTATTTTCTTTACATCAATAGAAATTACGACTTTTTCCATGGGAAAAAAAATACTATAATCAATAATTTACCTTCAACAACAATATGGTAAATTTTTTCATATACTTCACTTTTGGTGAAGCCCAACTCGGTAATATAGTTGTTGATCCTAGTGTACGAAGCACGGGTGCTTGTTTCAATCCATACAACACTCTCTTGAGTCTACACACATGTGACTCTCTGTCGAATGTCTCAAAACCTTCTGGTTGTTCAATATACACCTCATCCTTAATAACTCCATTGAGGAATGTTTTCTTTATGTCCATATGATGTATCTTCCATCCCATCTAAGTTGCAAGTGCTATAATTGATTTGAACGAAGAGTACCTTGCGACTAGAGCAAAGGTCTCCTCATATTCAAATCTCTCCACATAAGAGAACCCCTTGGCCACAAATCTAGCCTTGTGTTTCTTGATGCTTCCATATGTTGCTTTCTTCGCCTTATAGATCCATCTCAAAGCCACCACTGATTTATCCTCTAGCCTTGGGACCATTTCCCAAACATTGTTTTTTATCATGGAATAATATTCCTCTACCACATCATTGACCCATACTATTTTCTCTACATCTTTCTTAAATGAGGATGGCTCAACCTCTAGAAGCTCACTCATCAGAGCCATGTAGTCAATGTACCAATCTCGTGACCTCCTCTACCTGAATTGTGATGTGGGTGCTCCCACATTCTCTCTAGCATCATGCAATAATTTGTTAGCTTTGGATGTCTCAACTTGTTTGGATGTCTCGACTCTCTTCTCCTCTGCTTGTGTTTGATCCACAATTTCCATAAGTTCTTATTTTGGAGATAAAAGATACTCAACTCAATGCAACTGAAGCTCCCTCTCAAGAGAAAAACGCATTTCCTTCTCCTCATAAAACTTCACATCTCTATGAACAAATATCATCTTGAGAGATGGAAAGTACACGTGATAGTTATGAGGTGTTTCTGTATACCCCAGAAATATGCCCAACTCTGTTGTTGGCTCTAAATTTTTCTTTGAGTCCTTGGAAACATGATAGTAAACTGATGTGTTGCATACTTCAACCCACAAGTGTAGTGGTAGGCCTTGGTCATGCAACATCGCCCTTAATTCTCCCACAATACTTTTTTTATTTCTCTTAGCCACCTCATTATGTTGTGGGTTGTGGGGTGTTTTCAACTCCCATCGAATTCCTTCCTTTGCACATAAATTTTTAAACTCATTCAACACATACTGACCTCCATTATCGCTCCTGAGAGATTTCACTTTCTTGCTCATTTATTTCTCAACAAGTGCTTTAAATTCAACAAACTTAGAGAATGTTTGGTATTTCTTCTGCATGAATAATATCAATCACTTCCATGAGAAATCATCTACAAATATTAAGTAATGCATGTTCTTGGAAGTGGAGGCTATCAAGAAAGGTCAACAGACATTAGAGTGAATTGTTTTGTGGACTGATTGCACCTTATTGTCCCGATCATTGAAGGTGGATTTTGTAAACTTACCCAAAGTACACCATTTGCATGTATCTCGCTACTTTAGTGCCCCTTTGGGAAGTCCTGTAGAAATATGTTGCATGATCTTCAAAGTGCCATGATGAAAATGGCCAAGTCATCTATGCCATAATTCACTGATATCTCGGATTTGCACCTTCTATGTTTTTGTGCTCAATATTGCAAAATATTCCACATAATTTCTAGAGGTTCTTCACATGAACCTTGATCCACTTCACGTGTCCCATGGTGATGTGTCTCAAGATATCCATTCCTTTGATAAATATCACATCGTAGCCATGGTCTTCCAACATAGAAACTGAAACAAAATTCTTCTTCACACCCCGAACATACATGACATCCTTCAGTTTGAGATGGTGTTATACGGGAATAGTGTCCACTCAGATGTTGCTATTCCCACTAAGATGGGTGGCTATCTTAGAAACAAACAATCAAAGTCTACTATTGATTCCTTTTATGAAAATAGATGAGAGGAGAATCAAGAGGGCCAACCTGAGTCTTGCGCTCGATTTCCTCTCCTTCTTGACAGAGTTTTTCTGCTTCTTCTTTGTCTACCCAGCTTTAAAAGGACCTGTGGAATCATAGCAACATACTACTATGCAAGAAACAAGGATATAAATTCATAAATAATGCAGGATCAGATGTGTATTAATCATATACATGCATATATAAACAAGTACACAAGAATATGGAAGGAAATAAGAATAGCTTTATTCAGATGAAAAGTAGCAAGAAGATTACAACCATGTGCTCTAACCCAGTATCATCCTCCAGCTAAGAAGCCCTTCTTCACCTCAAGCAAAGCTAAATCACCCAACACTGTGAATGTACACCAGAATACCAACAACACTTCTCTATAAGATACAAAATTCCAACCTCAGGATCTCTGTGATGAGGGATCCATATATAGATTATTATAGAGAGGTGAGTCATCTTTTGGGATCTTGATTAGTGTCTTCTCTCTGATAGTTCCTGCTTCCACTTGGAGAATGATGATCTCTTACTCATCCCTGGTCAAAAATGGAGAGGGAAGTGTCAGAGGGGAAGCTTCTGGAAGATTCCATGATCTTCCACCTCGCATTTTTGTCCCTACCATTTGTCCATTCCCGACCATCGCACCCTACAGAGGAGAAATTCAGTATGCATCGCAACTTGTACACCGAGAACGTGATATGCATCGCACCCTCTGCATTGAGCTTTCAGTATGGTCCAGTTTTGACCATTTATGAGCAGTTTTCAGTGGAGAACTTCTGGGAGATGATGTAATCAGTTGACCTTGTTCCTTTAGGCAGTGAAGCAACACTTTTAGGGACTTAGGAGCCCTCAGTTTATGGACATTTATGATTGGGGTTGAAGTGCCCAAAAATGTCTATAACAGATGGGAGCTAGACTCCCTCTTAAAAGTAATTGTACCAACATCGGTTGTGTTATACCTTCCATCATATCCCATCTCAATGTGCATCTGGAGGTCTTTCTCCTCCAAGTCATTGAAAAATTATCAATTACCCGTCATATGGAAAGAGGATCCATTTTTCAAATACCATACACTACCCATCATGGTACTCACCATAAAATCTATGAGGGTGACATCAAGCTCAAAATTTGAAACTAAAGCTTCACCTATTGCTCCTCTTGAGGGCTTCTTTCCAACCTTATTTTATGGAGACTTCATGGCATAGTGTCCCAGCTGATGATAATGAAAGCACTTGATTTTGGACAAGTTTTTCTTCTTGCCCCCTTCACCAGATTCTCCTTTGGAATGGGATTTCTTCCCTTTCTTTTCCTTTCCATCCAAAGCACAGTTCTCCTCATCCTCAACCTTGGATGAGGTCCCATCTCTCATATTCCACCTTATCTCCTCCTATACTAAATCTGACCAAATTCATTCCCAATTTGGTAGCTTCTCCCTCCCATTTACCAAATCCTAGTAGTTGTGCCAGCTCTTGGGAAGGCCTAGAAGGGCTAGGCTTACGAGATCATCCTCCACAACAGTTACCCCAACTCCTCCAAGTTCGTCACGACACTGTGTGAACCAGATCAGGTACTGTTGAATTGATTTAGTCTTTTGCATCTTTATATTTTGAAGCTTGTACTTAAGTGACAACTTATTATGGTTGCTACTATTGTAGAACATATTTTTCATTTCTTTCCACATTGCATACAAGTTTTATTTCCCGTGGATATTGGAGAGTTTTTTATCCTTCACACCTTCCAATATTATCGTCCTCACCTTGGCTCCATAATTCTTCCATTCTGATAGATCTTGAACATCAACTTCTAGTGGTTACAGGATCTCAATATCTATGAATTCCTTCAGCCCATTATCCTCCAGCACTGCCTCCATCCTTTCCTTCGAAGAAAGAAAATTTGAGCTGCCCTCAAGGACGCACTTGAGCCCTAGTCCATAGAAAAACATCCTGCTAGCTCTTTGGAATTGATCCTGCAAATTCAATCCTCCTACAAGGAAAACTTCAAATTATCTTCTCTACTATGAATCCTTCTTTTATACCATGTAGAAATCCTTATGTAGAATCCAAATTCTCATGTAATTTATTAAAACATAAAACTTGAATCTACTCATCTACAAAAAAAAATTCACGATTGAGAAAGGAAATCATAAGCATGCAACATGAATAAATACACAAACACGGAGAATTATGTAGGGGAAATAAATTGCTCAAAACCCCTTCTTATCTATATTGCATTAATCAGCAAATAGAGAAGAAATACAATTCTTTCTCAAGCGTGAGAAACCTCTACACAATATAGTTTATCTCACTACTTTACAAGTTGAATTTGGTCAATATTTAACCAAATTATTGCCTACCCAGGTCCCTATTTTATTTTGTTGTTCTTTGAGGAATTATCCCCTATTAATTAGGGAAATTTCACATCAAGAATTGTGCAATTCCTACAGGCCCTTCTCTGATTGCATGCACCACCTGTACAATTTGGAATTATCTATAACTGATACTACACTACCCTTGAACTCCAATATCAACTAGGTAACTCAATTTTCCTGCATGCATAAATTATTCTTGGTTGATTGGTGAGTTAACTAGTTGATCACTGAGTTACACACCCCACTACTAGACCCTCCACTAGTTCTCTAACAGTTAGAACTAGTTAAAATCAAAATAACTCAAATTAATTGAAATAGATTGCTATAAATTAGAAATCAATCATACTAAACTAAAATAAAGTGTCTCCTACTCGAATTAGCTGATTTAACTAAGTTATATGTGCCATATCACTTCATTTAACAGCTTTCAAGGATTTTACTGAAATTGAAATTCGAATTTTAATCTAGTTTGACAAAGGCAAAGTCAAAACTAGATTTTCTTGTTGCATTTTCAACAATGCTATCCTTAGTGGGTTAGCTAATTTAAAATTTTTAAAAGTAATAAATTGTAAGACCTCTAAAGAAATGTGAGAAAAATTGAAAAAAAATTCAATGAAGGAGATGGTAAAGTAAAGTTACTTATATTACAAGCTTACATAATGCAATTTGAGTATTTGAGAATGAGTGACGATGAAGACGTAGCTAAGTTATTTCTTTGAGTTGATGAAATTGTTAATGTTATGAAGGGTCTGGGTGAAGAAATGAAGGAGTCTACAATAGTCCAAAAAGTGCTTAGATCATTCCCTGCAAACTTTAATTCTAAAGTATCATTTATTGAAGAAATGTCTAACATTGCATATCTAGCCATGGATCAATTGTTTGGGTCCATAATAGCATACAAAATGAGGATTACAAAAGGATGAAACATTCAAATTATATAAGAAATATATAGAAGACCAGGAGTGCTCATATTCATAATTAGTTGAAGAAGAAGCAAAAATTGTGAGAAGACTGAAGAAAGGGACTAGTAAGTATAAAGGCGAACTTCCTTTTAATTTATTCAAGTGTGGAAGAGTAGGGAATTATGATTGAAAATCTCCATTTATGATGGAAGATAACAAGTTTAAAGGTAAAGAAAATAAAAAATATAATAGAATGAAGAATGAGAAAAGGTCTAAAAAGAAAATATTTTATACACAAGAAGATATCAATTCCTATGATGATACAAATTAACCTTATCATGAATAAGGAATCTGTGAGTTTGTGCTCATGGCCCTAGAGACTCAATCTAGTGAAAATAATGAGTGTGACTCAATTGAAGAAGAATAAGGTGAAGCAGATCTTGAAGGGGAGCTAATTACTACTCTAGAAGAAATTGATAGGCTCAAGAAAAAGAACAATAAACAAAAATAAATCATGATTAAGTATTTTAAAGAAGAGTGTAAGTCTGAAGAGCTAATCCAATTAAAATTTTATGTAGAAGGCCAAAAAGGTGGAAGAAATCTTTTTATATCAGTTAAAAGAGAAAAAAAAATGATGTAAGAGGTTGGAAGAAGAAGTATTTTCTCTAAGAAAGAAACTAAGGAAAACATAAGTTGAGTTGAATATGAACCTTAAACACATTAAGGGTTCTAAAAATTTGGATGGCATACAAAATTATTAGATATATATTCTTATAAAAGTTAGTTTGGGCTATGAAGGAGACACCGATGAGAAGAAGATATAAAAGAAAAAGACCATTATCTTTGTCAAAGTTGTCATAGAAGATAATGTTAGCCAATAATAACCAAATAATAAGGATGTTAGCAACACACCTCAGCAACAACAAGGTAATAACGCACCTCAATAACAACAAAGAAACAACACCACATAACATCAACAAAAGATAAATCCCACTCAGGAGTAGCAAATGAAAAATCCTACTTAGAAGCAACAGAAAACAAGATTTGACAAGCAGACGTTAAGATAACAGAAACCTTATTTTTTCAAAAGAAAAGATTATCATATGGCAAGGAGACCATATTCACAAGCACCATCTTTTCCGAGGTATGAAAATTTCTTCTATGGATTTTGTTATTTATGTAAACAAATTGGCCACAAGGTTGTGAACTATAGATCATACGTTAGAAAGTATGAATAAGAATTCTAAAAGGAAATGAAGTGAGCAACAAATATGTAAATTCAAGAACAAACATGAACAAGAATAGTAATCCATTTTCCCCACATTTTTATGTCACTAAAGGTTACTAATGTCACAATTTTGCATATAAGTCTTATGAATGTCAATTTAAAAACTTTTGACCACATTCTCAAGACAATCACAAGATAAAAGACCCCATGTAGTGGAAAAATAAAAAGCAAGAAACGAAAACCAATAAGTTTGGTCTAATTCTTTATGCTCAGAACTAGAGTACTCAATGGTATGTGGACAATGATTGCTCTAGGCATATGACTAGAGACAAGAGCAAGTTCTTTTCTGTATATGAAAATAATTTTGGAAGTGTCACCTTTTATAATGATGCAATAGGAAAAATAAAGGGAAAAGCTACATTAAGCTTGGATAAGGGAAAAGGCAAGGAACAAGATGTATTTTTCGTATATGGATTGAAACATAACTTGCTAAGTGTCAATTTTATGTGTGACAGAGGATTTGATGTCATATTTAGTGCTCAGGAATGTGAATTAAGGTCATCTACAACAGGAAATATATTGGCCAAGGGAATTTGAATAGAAAACAATGTATATGTTCTAAAGGAAGATAGTGAAGAATGTCATTTAGGAAAACAATATGAGTGTTGGTTGTGGCATAGCGGACTAGCACATCTAAACCTTGATCATGTCATCATACTAAAAAAAAAGGGAGTTGTAAGAGACCTACCTAAGATAATAAAACCTTAAAAACCTATGTGCAAGTCATGTCAATTTGGGAAACAATCTCATGTGTCATTCAAGTCTAAGGATCAACTATCAACCAACAATCCACTACAACTAGTACAAATGGATCAGTGTGGACCTTCTAGAACAAAAGTTCCTAGAGGATAAAGTTAATTCATGCTAGTAATAAATGATTATTCTAGACTAACATGGGTAGCCTTTCTAAGAAATAAATCAAATTCATTTGATAAATTCAAGGTCTTCAAAGTGTTGGGAGAGAACCAAATAAGCCACAAGATTAAGTTCATATGGTCAAAAAAGGAGGAGATTTTACATCAAACATATTTGCATAATTATGTGATGAACGAGTAAAAGGACAATATACTATTGTGGACACAACTAAGTAGAATGGAGTTTTTTAAAGATAGAACATGGCAGTACAACAAATGGTTATAGCCATGATGCAGGAAAGGAACATATCACTAGCCGATTGGGAAGAAGCTATTCAGATAGAAGTTCACTATTAAACAAAGAGAATCTTAGAGTTAACTATGATAAGGCAACCTATGATTTATGGCATGGAAAACTAGCATCAACAAAAACTTCAAAGTTTTAGGTATTAAATTTTATATTAAAAACAATGATGAAAAACTTGGGAAAGTTTGATGTTTGTGAAGATGAAGGAATCTTTTTAGGGTACTCAACAAAAATCAAAGGGTGTAGGTGCTACAATAATATACTACATAAGATTATTTATTTTATAGATGTGAAAGTTAATGAGGAACTACCTATCAAGAGCAAGAAGTTAGGCTTTATCAACCCCCTTGATTAGCCAATCATTCATGTAGAGGAATAACATGTTGAAGACGTAGAGGAAATAAAGACCCATTCGAAAGAACCCTAGAGGTATGTAAAAAAGAACCATCCTGAAGATAAAATTATCGGTAACAAGAATGAAAGTGTCCAAACAAGAAGGAAACTTATTGTAACATCATACCAAGCTCATATTTCCAAGTTGTCCATGATTGAACCGAAGAATATTTTTGAATAAAGAAAAGATGAACAATGGATAGATTTCATGTACGAGGAACTAGACTTGATAAAAAAATAATGAGACTTGGGAGATGACATCAAGAAAAAAAAACAAAAAATCATAGGAACAATGTGGGTCATCAAAAACAACTTGACTGAACAAGGCCATATTGTTAGAAACAAATCCAAGTTTGTATGTAAGGATCATGCATAGGTAGAAGGGTAATACTTTGAAGAAAAAATTTCTCCAATGGAAAGGTTAGAAGCAATCAAAACGTTTCTTGCTTTTTCCTGTTACAAAGAATTTGAAGTATACTATATCAGTGTGGAATTTTCCTTTCTGAATTAAGAGCTTGAATAAGAAGTATATATAGAACAACTTGAAGGTTTTGCACTATCAGATAATCTGAATGATGCTTACAGGTTAAAGAATGCACTTTATGGTCTTAAACAAGCACCAGGAGCATGGTATTCTTGCTTGGACAAATGTCTTCAAAAGAAAGGATTCAAGGGACGGGAAACTGGCAGTAACTTGTACATCAAATTAGATGATCAACTTTTAACTGTAGTGGTATATGTTTATGATATAATTTTTTGGAAGCAACAAAAAATATTTATCTAAATGGTTTTCTAATGAGATGAAGTTATAGTTTGAAAATTCAATGATTAGAGAACTCTTACTCTTCCTTGGTCTGCAAATCATACAAAATTCAAAAGGCATGTTCATCTCCCAAGAGAAATATTTAAAAGAAATGTTGAAAAAGTTTAGAATTTAGTATTCCCTTGTCACCAATACCATGGTTTTTGGATGCAAGTTATGCAAGGATGATGAATCATTAGAAGTTGATCAAAAGTTATATAGATCTATGATAGGAAACCTATTATATCTAACCACTTCAATACTATACATAATGCTAACGATTGGGTTCGTAGCAAGATATTACTCAACACCAAAGCAAATCCATCTATTAGCAACAAAAAAAATCTTTAAATATTTACATGGCACAACATGTTATGGACTATGGTACCTAAAAGGAAAAGGATGTTCACTGACATCTTACATAAATGTAGATTGGGCTAGTTGCAGAGATGATAGAAAACGTACGAGTGGCAACACATTTTACTTAGGAGAATCATTATTTGCTTGGCTAAGCAATAAGTAAACCTCAATCTCACTATCTATTGTTGAAGATAAATACATAGCAACGAAAATGTCTTGCACACAAGTACTTTGGATGAATAAAACTCTATAGTACATGAAGGTAACATACAATGAACTAATCTCTATCAGATGTGATAATACAAGTGCATTAATCATATCAACGAATCCAATGTTACAATCTAAAACTAAACACATTCCCATAAATTATCATTTCCTCAGAGTGTGGGTTATTGAGAATATAATAATGTTGGAGTATATATTAACTAAAGAGAAAATAATTGATATATTTACCAAGCCTTTAGGAAGAGATCCCTTTGAATATCTTAGGCAAAAATTGGGAATAGTCCCTGCTCCTTCATCTCATTAGTTTGACTTCAAAGAGGGGCATCTAAGGACTGTAGAATACTTGAAAAGGATGAAGAATATTAGGGGGGATTCTACAATCATATGAACAACAACAATAACAAGAAGAGAATGACAGATATGAAGAAGTTATAGATATGAAGTTACTTCGTGTAATTTGAAAGAGTCAATGGTAAAAGTATGGTTGAGGTGATCGACAAAGAAGAATGAAAAGACTACTTCCTTAACTTATCCTTTGTAAAATGTATTCATTAGAAAAGTTAAAGTGTCACTAGAAGAAGAGGACAAAGACAATAAACATAGCAGAAAGGGAATCACATATATATAGCATCTTATATCATTATTCCTTAAAGAACTCATAAAATTTCATCTAGGGAACCTAGTGGAAATAGGCATATTACTAACAAGAAAAGAAATCCTATATGCATAGAAAAAGGAAGAAGGGGAATTAAATTAAGAGCAATTGATTTCAAAAGAATAATTTATAAAAACTCAATTAAGAAGCATTCACTAGAAGCAAGCCCGATTCTGTACACAAGCCATAACTTCATTAACATCATGCTATGACCATTTATTCTGAAGTATACATATAGTAAACCAATTCTGGTACTCTAAAATTGTTTAACTATGTCATCATTCATGTATGGTCTCTTGATGCATTCAATGTGAAAAATTAAGTGAATTACAACAAAAACGGGAGAGGAAAAAAACCAGATGATAAGGTTTTGGAAATATTTCCCAACCAACTAACAACATGAATTGATTAAATATGTATTATTTATTATGATCTAATGTGGATGATACACGGTCTATTGAAAGAAAGGAGACCTTGTTTCACTAGATACAATGGGATTTCCCATGGAGTTAGGCCTTAGAGACTACCTTCAATTGGTTACAATAATATATTGTTACTAAGGTGTCATAAGGTCACACGTACTAGTGGAGAGAGAAATTAAATGAATAGCAGTGAGACTAAAGACTATCGTAGCGACTATGGCATAGCTTGAGAAACACAACAGTCATAGGGGGAGTCATAGTGTCACTAGAATGATGGAAGTAACTTGAACTTTGAAGCATTCCAAAGCCACAGTAGTCTTGGAGAGAAGACTTAGCATAGACAACTAAAGGTATCTATAGTCTACATTAATCCAGGTCAAGGTTTGACAAAGGACCCTTCCAAGACCTTTTACTTTCATGATGTGTTAAATTGCATTTTTAAAAGAACATAAATGAATACATCTGCATTCTATAAAGAAGAGGAACATGTCAATCATCAACAACATAAAATAACAAGATGTTGATAACGAAGTTCATCCAGGAGGGACTACGTCTCCAGGCCCCGGCGTTAAGATGGTGTAGGCCGCTGCATTAAGTGTTGTCAATAGTGGTAATGTACATAAAGGTGACATCAATATCATACAAGGAAAAATTCCCTCACGCATGAGTGGCTCTAAGAGGTGTTCCACTACAGGAACTCTCAATCAAAAGACTCCTATCAGTATGACACAAACTAATGCATGATGAGCTGCCCGCCAACATGGCATAAAATGGATCTCAGTGCAAACATGCATGACAATAATAAGAGTATACTGACAACATACAACAAAGGGATCTCAAAACATAACATGATGAATAATGACAACAAGTACATCACATAGACAATTCCGCATCACATCAAGCAAGGAATCATGAAGACATGTAAGAAACAGGATCTCGCATCAGCATCAAAATGGGGATTTGTGCAGCACAATGCATAAAGAATAAGTACATGAACACATCATATACCTCACAACCAAGGGCCATCTGAAGAAGCATATGTCAAACTACTGAAGCTGTTTGGATCATCGATCTCATGGCATCAATCACATGACTGCTCGCACATGGATGTTGACACCTACATTCCACTTAGAAAAGTGGTTGAAGAATAGAATGAGAAAATGAGAAATCTGAATGCACCATCAAATTTGTGATGTCGAATAGTGCAAAATCGACTATCCAATTTTTGAATTCTGAGAAATTGAGAATCTGGGGCTCAAGGAATCTTTCAGATTCCCCCTAGATTCCTCAAATATTTTTCTCCATGGGTGGATTGGAAATCTGTAACTCAAATGGCGAATCTTACCTTGCCATTGCAATCCCTATGGAAAACCATGAAAAACAAGTATAAACTTGACTATATTTCGTCATGGAGAAAATTACCTCCTCAGGAAAATTTCAAGGATCATGGTTTTGCTCCCTATTTTTACAGCAATCATGGTTCCACCTGCATACTAAAAAATGGCCAAAAAATGTAGAACTTTGATGGATAAACAAACAACACCATTGCGTTCGTGGTGTCGAGAGGTGCTGAATCCATATAAAATTTATCAAATTCTTGCAAAGTGGAAATTTGGCCCTCCTACAAAATTCATGGTTCCACCTGCATTGAAAATTAATTAAAAATTAATTCATCTCGATTTGCATGCCCGCTCCTGGTTCCTCCTCTGCCTCCCGTGCACTAAATAAATCTCAGGTTAATATAAAATGTCAGCCGGATTTTCCAAAGTCATATGTTGGCGCATTGGCTATATTAAAGTTTAGTTGAGGAGGGGTCGGGCAGTAAAACCTCGCCCCTCTTATCTTAATACATTGTTTAACAACATATTGTTTTTGGTTTGCTTCAATGGGGGGTCGGGTCCGCATTAGGTGGCCCGTCCCAACTCCCCGCGTGGTTGGTTTGTTTTAATGGCATACATTTTTGTATATATGGTAATGTGGTATTATGGTATGTTGTAAGTTATGAGGCTGCCCGGTGGGCCGGCCCACGTGGCTGGGCGGGTTCAACTCTCGCCAGCCTAACCTTATTTAATACATATGGTGAGTTGGGAGTGGTGGGGTTGGTGGCCCCCACCCCCTTTAATTATCTATATATATATATATATATATATATATATATATATATATATATATATATATATATATATATATATATAAATATATATATATATATATTATATATATAATAACAAATGCATCTTTTTGGAAATTTGAATTTTAGCTATAGGAGGCAATTTAACGACCCCACAATTTTGCTCGGGATCCAGCCCAGGTTGGCTAGAATCTGGTGGCCGGAAAAAGTCCAAATTGTGGCTTCCTTAAGCCTACCTAATCATCAAAAAGTAAACCCAACTTTGACTGCTTCTAACTTCGCATACAGACTCGGATTGACAAACTGTTCACACCGTTGTGATCAGAATGATGAGGTCTACGCTTTGGTCCTAGTTCAAAATCATTCTGATCACTTCGATTTTTGAGATTCCCTGAGTCCTACTTGTCCTGTGTGTGTCTCTGGAGCCATCTGGATCAATCCTCCCCACTGAGGAGCTTTTGGTCCTCCAAAAGCATGAAAAATAACCTGCAACTTATATGTACCTTATCTGCATCACAAGCATCCTGAAAGGTCTCGCTTCCATCACCTTCACCTTTGTTCTTCGGAGACTTAAGCGATGAGCTCACACCTACAACCTGTAGTACATTATTTGCAAATTACATGCTTGATTTACATGACCAAATAATGACCCAAGCGTCCCACACTTGCCATGAGTTTATAACACATACTTGGTGGTCAAGTTTACATCAAGATGGATGCAAGACCCCAACTACGACAACAAGGCCAATCTATCATTGTTGCTTCAACAAGTGATGGAAAACACATCATCACTCCAACACATGATTTACAAACCTAAGGCCAAACACTATTGTTCTGACAAGTGATGGAAACATGACATCACTTTCACAGTTCAACATGCGACACAAAATAAGACTAGACACCATTGTTGCGGAACAAGTGATGGAAACACATCATCACTTTTACATCTTAAAATGCAACAAATGATTTACAAAAGCATGACCATGAAATGATAACATGTCTAGAAACCATTTTTCACCTATCAAGGTAAATGGGTCACCTCCTTGTGGCGCATGTGCTTGTCAAAAAATTGCTTCACCTGGTTCACGCACTGATGCTTTGTCTTTAAGGCACTACTCCGGATGGAGCCTCTAACAAGTGGCTCTTTGATGGCCACTTCTATCGCGATTACTGTAGTAGTTTTTCTTCCTCCATATCTTCTTAACATGTTTCTTTTCATTTTGTTGAGGGGGTCTTTCATGCCTCATCCTTTTGTGTGCTACCATTCTTTCCCAACACTTAGAAAATGTGCATGTTTTTCGATGCCATGTTTTATGTTCATTATTATCAACATGATCATAATTGAAATGAACATTCGAAGATCAAAAGTAGTTATACCTTCCCTTACTGTCTCTGGTGTGATTATGGCGATGAGATCTCGCCTCAGCTCTTTCCCTGCAATGGAAACTGCCATGGGATGATGGGGATGTGTTCCCATCATTCTCTTTCCTTAACAATTTTGATGATGTCTCGGACGAATCTGACACCTTTGAGCATTCTCCTTTGGTGTATCTCGAGCTTGCAAATTGAGGTCTCTGCATAACCTCCAACAATTGAGTTATGCCTTGGTTATTAACACCAAGTTTTCCTTCCTCCTCGTGCCTCGTCCTTGTAAGGAGCCTCATGCTTGTCCCTGTAATTGGGATCTCCAAATCTCCATTAGAAAGCATACTATGTGAAGACGAAACTGAAAGTAAATCAACATCTTTTACCTTCTCTTTCAATTTGGAAAGAACTGATGAGGGTTTCTCATCATCCGTTGTTGGTGGTTTTCTAGTTGTCTTGGTGAGTTCCCCAACTTCCTTTCTAACATACCCAAGTCCTACCTAACGGGGTAATTCCTCTACTTTGATGGGGTTGACAATGCCTTGGCCACTAACACCCAAGCCTTTTCCTTCATATCCCATTTACTTCAACAGTTTGGATCCAATTCCTGTGGTATGATTTTCAAAAATAGCAAAATCATCATCAGGAAACATACATGAATTTGGAGAACTACTTTTTACCTCACATGGCTCACGCTGCAACTTTTCCAAGGCCTTGTCATTTGCTTGCAGCTGTCATAGCAAAATTTGTTTCTCCTCTTTCTCTTCATGTAGACACATCTTTAATTCAATGTTCTTCATTTGAAGTTTACGTTTGTTATGCTTTAGTTCTTCCAGAGCCTCTTTTGTGGCTTGCAAATGAAGTTGCAATCACTCCTTTTCCTCTGTCTCTTTCTGTAGAGTTTCATACATTACTTCCACTCTTTTGGAAATGTTGAGCATGGTCCCGTACATCACTCTTTCATCCTTTGTCGCTACACGTTCCATTGTTCACGTTGCAATTCACATCAATGAAAAGACCGCTCTAATACCACTTGATCCATGTCCGGGTGTGACAAAGGACCCTTCCAAGACCTTTTACTTTCGTGATGTGTTAAATTTGCATTTTTAAAAGAACATAAATGAACACATTTTCATGCTATAAAGAAGAGGGACATGTCAATCATCAACAACATAAAATAACAAGACGTTGATAACAGAGTTCGTCCAGGAGGGACTACATCTCCAAGCCCCAGTGTCAAGATGGTGTAGGCCACTGCATTAAGTGTTGTCAATAGTGGTGATGTACATAGAGGTGACATTGATATCATACAAGGAAAAATGCCTTCACGTAGGAGTGGCTCTAAGAGGTGTTCCGCTACAGGAACTCTCAATCAAAAGACTCCTATCAGTATGAAACAAACTCATGCATGATGAGCATCCTACCAACATGGCATAAAAGGGATCTCAGTGCAAACATGCATGACAACAATAACAATATCCTAGAAACATACAAAAAAGGGATCTCAAAACATAACATGACAAATCATGATAGTAAGTACATCACATAGACGATTCAACATCACATCAAGCAAGGAATCATGAAGACATGTAAGAAACAGGATCCCACATCAACATCAAATTAGGGATCTATGCATCACAATGCATAAAGAAGAAGCACATGAACACATCATATACCTCACAACCAAGGGCCATCTGAAGAAGCGGATGTCAAACTGCAGAAGCTATTCCGACCATCGATCTCACAGCATCAATCACATGACTGCTTGCACATGGATGTTGACACCTGCATTCCAATTAGAAAAGTGGTTGAAGAATAGAATGAGAAAATGAGAAATCTGAACACACCATCAGATTTGTGACGTCGAATAGTGCAAAATAGACTGTCCAATTTTTGAATTCTGAGAAGTTGAGAATCTGGGGCTCAAGGAATATTTTAGATTCCTCAAAGATTCTGATCCCTGGGTGGACTAGAAATCTGCAATTCAAATGGAAAATTTGACCTCGCCATTGTGATCCCTATGGAAAACCATGAAAAACAAGTATAAACTTGACTATATTCCATTATGGAGAAAATTACCTCCTCGGGAAAATTTCAAGAATCATGGTTTCACCTACATATTGAAAAATGGCCAAAAAATGCAGAACTCTGATGGAGAAATGGATAGTGTTATTCCATTCGTAGCATCGAGAGGTGTTGAATCCATATAAAATTTATCAAATTCTAACAAAGTGGAAATTTGGCCCTCCTACAAAATTCATGGTTCCACTTGCATTAAAAATTAATTAAAAATTAATTCATCTCGATTTGCATGCCCTCTCCTGGTTCCTCCTCTGCCTCTCGTGCACTAAATAAATCCCAAGTTAATATAAAATGTTAGGCAAATTTTCCAAAGTCATCCGTTGGTTCATTGGCTATATTAAAGTTTGGTTGAATAGGAGTCTGGTGGTCAAACCCCACCCCTCCTGTTTTAATACATTGTTTAACAACATATTGTTTTTGGTTTGTTTTAATGGGGGGTCAGGTCCGCATCGGGCGGCCCACCCCAACTCCCAGCGCGGTAGGTTTGTTTTTAATGGCATATGGTTTTGTATATATGGTAATGTGGTATTAAGGTATGTTGTAAGTTATGAGGCCAACCCACTGGCCCATGTGGCCGGGCGGATTCAATTCCCGCCAGCCTCACCTTATCTAATACGTATGGTGAGTTAGGAGTGGTGGGGTTGGTGGTCCCCACCCCCTTTAATTATATTATTTTTGTTTTAATAATAACAAATGCACCTTTTTTGAGTTGACCGGAAAAAGTCCAAATTGTGGCCTCCTTAAGCCTACCCAGTCATCAAAAGGTCAACCCAAATTTGACTTCTTCTAACTTTCGCATACGGACTCGGATTGACGAACCATTCACACCACCACGATTAGAATGACAAGGTCTACTATTTGGTCCTAGTTCAAAAGCATTCTAATCACTTTGATTTTTGAGCTTCCCTAAGTCTTCCTTATCCTGTGTGTGTCTCTGGAGCCACCTGGATCACACATTCATTAAAAAAAACAAGTTGATGTGATTAATCACATTAACTATGTGTGATTTTAAGCTCTATGTGATTGGTCTCAATGAAATAAAGAGCATGCTCTAGTCTAACTTGTAGAACAACAAAGAAATATTTAACTAATGTACAAAGGTCTAAAGGAACCTCAATAATAAAGAAAAAAATATATAAGAGGAATGGTGGGAGAATAAGGAATTCATAATGGTTACAAGTTGTGATACATAGCTAGACCTAAGCTAGAATGAGACCCTACACTACATAATCCACCTGAAGAGGATTCACAGTCATTTTAGCAATGTTAGAATTATGACATCGCTCAGTGATCCAGGTGGATATTGGTGGCCACCCGCCTTTTCCACTTAAACCTCTAGTTAGTCTCGTATGTTCCCTTAATTATAGCATCATTTACTATTTTTAACATTTTTTTGGCTCCTGAACTTTCAGAGTTGTTTTGACCCCCTAAATAATGTTCTTTTGAGGTCCACAACAAGCCCATAGCCATGGGCAGGGGCTTGTGGAAAATCCTTTAGTACTCAAAGATATATTTATAGCAAGGTATCATATGTGTCAAATGAGGATCATATGACCAAGTTACAACCCCGAGAAGTTGGTTTCCCAACTAACCCCAACAGGGCCCACAAACTCTTGGTGTTTCATCTCGTGGGGTTAGTTTTAGTTTTTTAGGTTTCCTCTTGTTGTTCAATAATAAAAGGGCCCTTGAGCCTCATTGTAACATAGTTGAGAGGCATGTAACTGCCACATTTGTTCTCAAAGATAAGCTACCATCACCCAAGCTAGTTTATTTATATTTTGTATGTAAGCAGATTTCAGTTATTTGATATTAATGAAATGAAGTTTTATTTCTACTACATCTCTGTGTTTATGTGCATATCTATATTTTCTTGAGTTCCTACATAAGTTTGGATCAGTGGTATTAGAGCGGCCTTCTCTTTCTCTATTTTTCTTTGCATGTCCCCAATGAGGTCAAGGTATAAGGAGTTAGGGCTCAAACTGGTTGAACTTTTGCAAGACTAGCCTCGCAAACCCCGATGGCCTCCCATGGTGGAAGAAAAGAAAGACAAGGGGGCAAGATATCCTTTCAAGATATTGCTCGAGGAATCTCTTGAACAACAATGGAACACAATGTTGGATAAGGTTACCTAGATCCTTCAGTGGCTACCCAGAGGTGACACATCTTCATCTAGCAGCCATTCTATAGGTGCCACTCCTTTTAAGGTACAAGTTAACTTTGAAATCCCCATATCTGAAGGCCAGATAGATGCAAACATCATAGATAGATGGTTAAATTTTTTGGAAGGATATTTTTTGGTTCATGAATTTTCCACTCAGGAAAAGATTATTTTTTCACTCCTCAAATCTGCCCCACATGTCAAGGACTGGTGGGAAACCTACTATGAACAAAAGGAAGAGAGGGAATCCTCAATGTTTTTAGACGCACCCACTTGGAATTATTTCTGAGATACCATCAAGGAACAACATTACCCTGTCGGGAGCTATGAATATAAATACATAAATTGGACCACGTTGTGGTAGGGAAAGGACCAATATGTGTTGAAGTTCACAAATATTTTCCATACCCTTCACACAAAGTTGGGTATCAAGGATTCTAAGTGGAATTTGGTACTCAAGTACTACAGTTGTCTACACAAGTACATCCTGGACAAGATGGAGTTCCTGGACATCACCTCGCTTGGAACGGCCTATCAATGTGCTATCAAGATTGAGAAAAATTTTAAATAGAAGAAGTGATACTTTGGGTCGGTGAATATGAAGTAATGAAAATGAGCCCCCAAACCACATAACAAAGGAAAAACCCAAGGTGGGGAAACCCAGGACAACCCATTGAAGCCGAAAGAAAAGAAAAACGCCACGAAGAAAAAGAAGGACATAGGGAAATGGTGTGAGTTCCATAAGAGCCCCTCTCACAACACAAATGAGTGTTGAGCCAAGCAGTCACTGGTGGCCGAGCTAAAGGCTTTCGAATCATATGCATGTTCTGATTCTGAATCAAAAACTGACAAGGGGAATGAATAAAGGAAGCAGATTATTGATGCAGAGCCTTGAACCACCATTTCCACCACCAAAATCCAAAAGGTTGAGCCCGAAGATACAAAGGAGGGGGAGCGGCTCTTCCACTCATAGATGTGGGTGAAGGGTTCTTTGTTGCAATGCATTGTCGACAATGCAAGCCAAAAGAACCTCATTTTAGTAGAGGTCATGAAGTGGTTGGGCCTACTAACCACACCACACCGATAGTTGTACACCATCAGGTGGCTTTAGCAAGGGAAAGATCTCCATGCCAACCAACAGTGTCACCTTCCCTACAACATAAAGCCCTTCACAGATGAGGGACTGTGTGATTTTTCTACTCTTGAATTTTGTGATGTATCATTAGGCCAACCATACTTGTGGAAGTGCCATGTTGTGTATGAGCCTAGGCCTCACAGTGTCATTATTTCTTTGTAAAATAAGTTATACAGGATATCAGAGGTAGCACTCCCTACCGCCATATCCTTGATCTCTGTAAAGCAATGTAGTAAGATCATTTCCTAGACCAGAAAAAAATTTCCTTATGATTCACCCTCAAGGCAAGAAGAAGATTTTGGCCACATCCACAACCTCCATATAGGGCTCCTCTGCACCGTAGCTGCAGATGGACAAGGGCATGGAAGTGTATCGAGACATCTTTACCTCACCCACAACAATACCCCTACATTGTCATGGAAAGAACTCCATCCATATGATCTCAGGTGTGTTGCTACCCAATGGACTGATCTATTGACACTCTGTTCTGAAGAAGGAAGAAATTAAGAGGGAGATTAAGGAGTTGTTGATGAAAGGGACATCAGCCCGATTTCATCACTCTGTAGAACATTGATCATGTTGGTACAAAAGAAAGATGGCACTTGGAGACTCTACATTGACTATTGGGAGCTAAATAAGATCACTTTTAGGAATAGGTATCCAATCCCATGGATTGATGACCTTCTAGACCAGCTCAAGGGGACAAAATATTTCAGCAAGTTTGACTTAAATTACGGGTACCAATTGAACCCTCTGATATGTGGAAGACTGCCTTCAAATCCAAGAAGCATATTTTCAAATGGTTGGTCATGCCTTTTGGGTTGACAAATTCCCCTGCAACCTTCATGTGGTTGATGTACGACATCTTGCAACCCTTTACCAACTCCTTCATGGTAGTGTACCTGGACAACATTATGATCTTCAACGGAAGTTGGGAAGAGAACATACACCATATCCAACAAGCCCTGCAAAACCTATGACATCACAAATTGTGTGCCAATTTGGAGAAATGAACTTTTGGTATGACCTAGGTTCAATATCTGGGGTACATCATTAATGAGCAAGGTGTCCAAGTGTACCTATCCAAGATATAAGTTATTCAAGATTGGTCAACCCCAACCACTCTAACAAAGTTCCATAGCTTTGTGGGTCTTGCAAATTTCTATCATAGGTTCATGTTGGGATTCTCTCATATCACTTGGCCTTTAAGTCAAGTCACCAAGGGCAGAGCGAAAGCAAATTTATTCTGGTATGAATCCTAACAAAAGTCATTTGTCGAGTTGAAGCATCACCTCTACTCTGCACCAGTGCTCACATTACCAGACCTATAAAAACCATTTGAAATTTAGAAATATGCCTCTACCTATGCCATTGGTGTAGTTCTTACCCAATAGGGGCATCTAGTGGCATATCACAGTGAGACACTCTCAGATATATTCTAAAATTATCCCACTTATGACAAAGAGATATATTCTACTATGTAGGCTTGTCGCCAATGGAAGCATTACATTTTGGGGAAGGAAATGGTCATCCACACATATCACCAAACCCTATAGTTCATACAAACACAAGGGAAGTTACAGAATGATCGCCATCAAAAATAGTCCACATATTTGTAACAGTTCCATTTGAACATCAAGTACAAGAAGGGAAGCACCAATAATGTTGCAGGTTGTCTCACTAGACCATTGGTCATGGTGCTAACCACTATTCTCAACTCTTGTGGACATGAGACTTTGGGGTGGCTGCATCTTTATAAGAGTGATCCAAAATTTGGTAATACCAACCATATGCTCCTAGAAGGAAAGAAAGTTCTAGATTTTCACCTCCATGGTGCATTGTTATGCCACATGGGACATCTTTGTGTTATTACAAGTGAGCATGCAAAGATGATTTGGGAGGCACACTACATTCTGTTCACTAAACACTTCAGGGTAGAGAAAATAGTGGCAGTGTTGCAGAAGTATTTTTATTGGTCAAACCTTTGACAAGATGTTGGGAAGTACAAGAGATCCTACATTGCCTGCACCATTTCCATTTCAAAAATCAACAACCAAGGCCTATATACTCCTCTACCTACTCCTAGTTGACCTTGGGAATCCATGCCCATGGATACATGTTGAGCCTTCCTTCTACTAAGCATGGCAACAAATGCATGTTTTTGGTCGTCAACAGATTCTCTAAGATGGCCATTCTAGAAGATTACAAGAAGAGTATCACATTATAAGCCACTGCTAAGCTCTTCTTTGAACGACTATGGGTGCATTTTTGGATCCCATGGTCCATTATATCATATCGGGACAACATATTCCTTAGTACATCTTGGTCAAGCCTCTGGTTGATGTTGGATACCAAGCTCACTAATTCCACGACCTTCCAACCCCAAAATGATGGCCAAACAAATGTCATCAACAGGGTGATTGTGCACATTTTGTGCATGTACAACTCAAATCATCCATGCACATGGGATGAAATCCTCCCCTATGTGCAACATGGCTGCAAAATAGCTCTCCATAGCTCTGTTGCCACAAGGACCTTTTCAAGTAGTGTTGGGATTCTAGCCACTATGTCCCATTAATGTGGCCATACCTTTTGCAGCTACTCAAGCATATTTAGCTCATGTCCAATACAAAGTTGATCGAGCTAAAGCTTTATTGAGTGAATTTAATACATCCTTTGGCATGTCTATGACATATTGGACAGTGCTAATGCTAATAGCAATCAGTGTCATGATTAGCATCAAGTACCACAAAATTTCCAAGTGGGCGAAAAAAATTGGTTACATTTGCAGGAACGCCTCACTGGGCCCCACTGCAAGCTTCGCCCACTCCAATATGGGTCGTACACCATCACCAAGGTTGTAGGATGGAATTACTTCAAGCTCAACATTCCACTATTCCTTGTTTTGCACCGAGTATTCAATGTGGACCGGTTGTGACCATAATTTCCTCCATTGTTGGACACGTCTGACAATGTAGAGCAGCTGACACCAACAGAGCTCAACCAAAGTTTCATTGAGCAAAAAAAAACTGATAGGAACATGGAGACACATATTTAGAACACTCTCTAACAGAGGATCCAGCTATATCAAGTTGTCAAAGTAGGCCAACTCCTTCACCATGGCAAGTGGTTCACTAGGGACCAGGATCAACAGAAATTTCCTCACCTCATCGAGGCTCTATGCGCAATGGGGACCATTGCTTCCTAAGGGGGGAGGACTGATCTAGGTGGATATTGGTGTCCACTCACTTATTCCACCAAGGCCTCCAGTCAATTTCTTCCATTTCCTTAATTATAGCATCATTTAATATTTTAAGCAGTTCTTCGGGTCCTTTAGATAAGTGTCGAAAAGAGATCAGTAGGTTGGTGCTTATGAATAGTGGGTCTTGGTTCTTCCAGCAAATGGTTTCTTGCAAACAAAAAGAGGTTGAAACCTCTTCTCGGTTGATTCCAACATAATATAATTTAAAATAATTTGGTGATTTAACTTACATCAAAACAAAAAGGTTTTTGGTTTTCTCCCTTTATGGGTTTCCACATATATATTGTGTCTCTATGTGTTTCTTATGTGTGTGATGTTGGTAGTATTTTTATGATCTAGGTGAATATTGGTGGCCACCCGCCTATTCCACCTAGACCTCCAGTCAGTTACATCTGTTTCCTTTGTTATAGCAGCATTTACTATTTTTAGTAGTTTTTTCGGGTCTTAAACTTTCGGAGTTGTTTTAACCCCCTAAATGACATTTTTCTCTGGAAAATCCTATAGTACTCGGAGATATATTTCCAAAGAGGTATTGTACGCACCAAATGGAGATCATATGACCAAGTTACAATGCCAAGAAGTTGGTTTCCCAACTAACCCCAATGGGGCCCACAAACTCTTAATGTTTCATCTCTTAGGGTTAGGGTTTTTCTTGTTTAGAGTTTTCCATTGTGGTTCAATAATAAAAAGGCCCTTGAGGTTCATTGTAACACAGTTTAGAGGCATGTAGTTGTCACATCTCTTCTCATAGATAAGCTACCATGCCCAAGCTAGTTTATTTCCATTATGTACGTACGCTTTCATTTCTTTGACATTAATGAAATGAAGTTTTATTTCTGTTGCATCTCTGTGTTTATGTGTATATCTTTATTTTGTTGCATTCCTGAATAAGTACGGATCACTCAAACCTGGAGAGGATTGATATGAATTTCATGGAATTATTGTCACAGTTACATGGATGTGGAATGTTGCATAGTTAGAGGTGGTTGAATAAAAAATCTAAGAAACTGACCTGGGGAAGATGGCCCTACGTTATCAAAGGTGTGGTGAGCATGGATCTAAGTACAGTCTATGTTAGATATGTAATGAATCTAACCAATTTTAATGGATTTGAGTAACATTAATTACTTGACATAAATTATGTGTATCTTCCAAGTCAAGAATGCCAAAATGGTGTTGAAAGGATACTACAACTACTTCTAGAGGTTGCCAAAGGTATGCATTAGAAGATGACAAAGCACAAAATTCTAGAGGAATTCCAAGGAAGCGTTATGGTTCGAGTCACATCAAACCTTCTGCCAAGTCTACAAATGCTATATCACACTAGATTATGGACCCACTACCTAAACAGAGAAAGTCACACCAATATGCATTAGATGACAAAGTGTAATTTTTGTGAGGAGGAGGAAAATGTTGCCAAACAATGTGAGAGAATAACAAATGATGCTAAACAATGCAACAATTATGTTCCCAGAACTATAGTTGGGCAAATTAGGAGAACATTTTAGTAGTGATGCCCAAGTGTATGAATTAATAGGTGATTGAATCAACAATTGTTTGGAAATGAATATAACAGAGGAGCAGTATACAAGGTAAGCACCACAACACATTTTGAATATAGTAGAGATGAATGAATGAGTTCGGATTACGATGGGAAACTTGATCCATGAAATTCAAATATTTTGTTAAAAATAGTATTGGCTTCTAATCCTCCAAGTATGAACTTGGAAGTCCTTAATAAAGTATAAATTTAGAATTATGAAAGGCAAGAATCACAAAAAGGCTATCCACAATATGCAGGAGCTAAGACAAAATGGTTCAGTGAATGAATTTGTTATCTGATAGTGATATGGTTTTTTGTAGATCAAGAATTTGGTGTGATGATTTTCTTTTAGTGTGATGGCATAGTATGATATTAGAGAGACATCAACCGAAGACAAAGGATATGTTTTCATTCTATGAAAATAGATGCAGAGTGTTTCCTAGGTAAGAAGCAATGCATTTCCACTACAACCATTCAATCAAATTATAATTTTTTATGAATCACCTAGTTTTTTAAATGTCAAGAATGAAAATTATAAAAAGGAAGCAATTGAAGGAGTTCTGCAAAGACATAACAAGAGAAAATTTATTGTCCTTATTCACAATACGCATGGTATGAGACATAGGAGTTGAGACAAAATGAGCCTAATGATATATCAAAAAGAAATAATGATTGTTTGATGTTCAAAGAACTACTCATATGTTCATATATTCAAAATAATGGATTTTTTAGAAAGTTTTGTTGCTCATTTGACAATTTTAGAAGTGATGCCAAGTACAATATTTTTTTGTTATGAGAATGAACTTGGTGAGGCAAGTGTGCATGAGATGAAACCTAAAAAAAATGTTTGTCTTTGAGCTAGATATTCTAGAGTTTTTGGTCTTATTTATCATCAATAGTGTTAAGATAGACCTCTCATTGTTGGTTTTCATTACAAATTGAATCCCTTTCCATTGATGTCAAAAAGGGAGTCTAAGATAAATAAGGAGAAATGAGAAATGGTTCCTAGGAAAAAAGGGGAGGGCCAAACCAACATTGCCATGAATGCCAAAGGGGGAGAATGTTAGTAATGTTCGCATTGATTTGAAATGACTATGAAGGTTTAAAGTCAATTGATGATTGTTATCGATTGGCTTGAAAGTTGATTATAGTGGTTTGAAAGGTTGGTTATAGTTGGTTGATTGTGGTGATTACAGTGGTTTGAAAGGTTGGTTATAGTTGGTTGATTGTGGTGATTACAGTGGTTTGAATAATTAAGAATTGTTACAGTCGTTTGTGAACAATGGTGTAAAATTACTTATTTCTTGTTCTTAAAAGTAAATACATGGTGCACAAGTTCTGGGTAATATGAATATGAATATGTTTATTTCCATTTAATACGAATGTTATCATCAAACTTTAGTATGATAAATGTTGTGTTTACATTAATGCACAATTGTAGCTTATATCCAAGTCATGAACTCTCTGATTTGTATCCATATTGCAATATAATCCACATTATCAATTGCTAGTGTTGAAGGTGTTGTAGAGGTGTTTGAAGTCATTGAAGTTAAATTTGTTACAGATCTGGAAGAAGAATTACTTTCCCACAATTCAGGGAATGGATGCATATTAGATCCTAGCTATCTACATTTGTAACCCATACTGTCAGAAGAAAACTAGTGTTCATAGCCTATTACCAATGGGTAATCAACGTCCATGTCCTTTAGCATGGGAAAAGAAAATTTTGAGCCTTGGCTAATGCAATCATTGATGTTTCCTCATGTTACTTCATTTTTTTAATAGCATGAGGTCAATTTGTCTTTACTTGACCTTAAAATTTGAAAATGAAGACATGTACCACAAAGAGCCCTCAAATACAGAGCCAACCTTTTGCTTCAAATTCCTACATGGAATACAAACAATCAATGATATTTGTACATAAAAATATGCATTTTATAATGATATAGTTGCTAGAGAATTGAATAGTGTAAGAACAAGTTCAAGAATTTCATGGTAAAGAGAGAAAAAGAGGAGCAGGAGTGAAGTAGAATTGAGAAAGAGGAGAGGAGATAAACATCTAAAAATAGGACAAAGACATAGTTCAGAGTAGAGGCAAAGACCAGGTAAACGAGAAAATTTAATTTGTAATTTTATCAAGGGATTGGTGTCTCCTTTTTGGTAGTAGCCTTAAAAAGGACAGGTTGGAGCCTGTAGAAGAGAGAGTGAGTGCTCCCAGCAAGTTATAGCTTGCAGAAGAAAATTGAGGTAGAAGCCTCCTTTAGGTCAATTTGGCCTGCATAAAATTGATGTAAAAGCGAGAGTGATTGTTTTCCTTTACATCACAACAACCAAAATTGTGTTTTTTCCTTTTATGGATTTCCACTTATATCTGGTATCTCATTGTGTTGCACGAGTTGCTTATATGTTTTCTTGTGAGATCATGGTTAATTGTTGAACACATATATAAATATGCTAATACATTAAAGAAATAATTTAAAGGCTAGTAAAATAATTTAAAATTGGCCATTTAAAAGACAAAATTACTAATTCCTTCCCCCTCTTAGTAATTGCCCACTTTTCAATAAATTCACGATAAAGGAGAAAGGAAAGATCACATTTCTCTAGGCCTTAGTGCCTCTTGATGCTAAGTGTTAAGTTCAAAACCATATTCATGTGCTCCAAGGAGCATGAAGATAAAGGTTTGGAACCATAAATTTGGTATTGATGCACCAAAATGTAGTTAAGTGATTAAAGGCTACTTTTTGAGAGAAACATTAAAGGTCAGTGTAAATAAAATGAAATCAAATGACATAAGAATCTATTGTTCCCGTGTAAAATAAAGAGTGGTATCTACAGTAACATGCAAAAGTGCAAGTACCTTGAATTGAACAAGGAGAAAAAGGGGGAATCAAATAGTAGTTATATGTGAAGCTAAACTAAGGTAGAGATGAAGATAAGCACTAGTTAAAGACTAAGTGTGAAGATCAATAAAGATTTGGAGCTACTGTGAGTTTGAGAATTTTTGGTCGAAAGTGTTGAGAGCTAATTTGTGGTGAAAAAATTCAATTGAAATTAAATCAAGAAGGGAGATTCAGAGATTGTGGGTTTGGATTTAATTGAATTAGAGAAACAAAAAAAGAAAGTGTGCTGCAAAGTAGGAGAAGAAGATATGAGAATTAACATTTTCTTGAGTGTAATATTTTAGTGAAAGAACCTTAGATCTAAGTTTCAAAGCCAATGAAAAAGGGATTTGAGTGGCTAGAGAAGGTTGGTGCCTGTAGATCAGGGGATTAGAGTCTCCTTTAGGTGATGCCTGTAAAGATCAGAGGGTTGGTGTCTACAAATAATGGGACTTAGTGCTTCCAACAAATGGGTGCTTGCAAAGAAAATGAGGTCGTAGTATTATATAGGTTACTGCCTACTTAATTTATTATACTTTGAAGTTGGTGCTTGCATTTACATCATAATTAAAAAAATAAATTAAATTAAATTAAAAAAATAAAAATAAAAATAAATGGCTTTCTCCCATATTGGTTTCCAAGTAAATTTCTTGTGTTCAATATCTTATGTGAATAGTGCATCATTATGTGATTGAACTTGTTTGATTAGTTAAACAATTGTTAAAAATTATATAATATTGATTCACCCCCTCTCATTATTATCCTAATCCCCAATTGTATAGTATGTGGTTGTTGCAAATGTGACAAAGGATATTGTGTGGCTCATGCAGATAATAAAGGATTTATAGGAAAAATAGGTGAATGTTACTCCATGTTTTATTGATAACACTTCTACAAGCAAGTTGGCCAAGAATCCTAGATTCCATGATAGAACATGGATAGAACCCAAAATATCAACATGAATTACCATTTTATTTGACATCATATAGAGGGAAAGTCCATTCAGTTGATACATCATTCCACAAGTAATAAAATTATATACATCTTCATCAAAGCACCTAGAAGAGAAAAGTTTGAAAAGTATATAAAGATTACTGGACTTACAAACAACCCCTAAGGTTAAGGGGGAAATGTTAGATAACTAATCCTTGGGATTATGGTATATTGCAAATATTCTTGTAAACTTTAACTTTAAGAGGAATATTAAGAGTATAGATGAATGCGAAGAGTCATTCAACACTCTTGTAAGATGAAAGCAAAGGTCACTTCTCAAAGTATTTATGTATCATTCACACCAATGAATATTTTTTATTTAATGCATGGATTTATTCATCTCTAACCTATCAACAAGTGAAAATGGAGAATAATGTTGAGTTGGAGTGCCACTAATGAATGGCACTTTATTTGAGTCATGTTGCCATAAATTTTTATTATACAATGATTGTTGTCAGTTATTTCTATTTTATTTCAACTCATTAATCTCTATATATTTAGAAATAGCTCTCATAGTGATATTATGCATGCGCATACAAATAATATGTATAAAATTGCATATTAATCTTGGATTTAGATATCATATACACATTAAGAAAAAATATAAATATTGGAATCTAAATACATCATTATAGCGATTAGATACAACTCACACTTTTGGAATAAAATATCATGCATTCACAATCAAAATGGACACTTTTATTTTTCAAAATCCACTTTTTTGGAATAAAAAACTCCACTTTTAGAATAGAAAATCACACTTTTCTGGTTTGAAATTATTGAGCTTTAGGAGTAAGAAGTCACCCTTTCAAAAACCAATATTATCACTTTTAAAACCCAATTTGGAACTTTAGAAAATTTGTTATTGACACTTTCATAACTGTAATTTGTATTTTTTTACTCTACATTCTACCTTAATAATCAAAAGTTATGATATAAAGTTTCATAAACACTCACTATTGAACCAGTTTTAATCTAATAAGACTTAAACGAATTAATAGAACACTTTATCTAAATAAGATGAACATATGTTCATCCCAATAAAATAGTATAGTAATCCCCCCACCATGTGGTAGTCCATAATTTCATCACTTCAAAACATTTTCTTCTTATCATCTTGGACCAAAATAGCTTGTTGAAATGGTGTTCATTGACACTAGAGTAGCAAGGGAGAAAATAATATTTAGTTGGGATTATGCATTTATGATATATGTAAATCACTTGCGTAAATCGTTTATGGTGAATGGATAGATGTAACACTAGTGCTGGATTCTGAATGAATTCCCCCTACAAAGGGTGGTTCAGTAGGTTTTATAAGATTTGGCTCTTTGCTGGTGAGGAACATGATAACTTTGGACATGGAAGGACGTAGTGTTGCAGAAGCCTGTGTGCAAAGAAGGGCTATGTGAACAACGTGTAGTACCTCCTCTTTGTAGTTTTCATGGATGTCGGGATCAATTATGTTTAAAATGGTACCCGATAGATAATGGTTCCAAACCTGCACCACACATATACTATATATTTAAATATTATCTCATCTTAAGAAATAGTGAAAACTATGTACTTAATGAAATAATTACCATTGTCAAGAGAGACGGTATGTCATTGGTATGCATAGGGGGTTTATTCCTGATGCCACTAACAATCTCTAGAACTAGCACTCCAAAGCCATATACATCAACCTTTTCTGTCAAATGACCATGAACAAGATATTCTGGAGCCATGTAACCTCTGTGAAAACAAAAACAAAAAAGTATTAGCCACATTTTTAATAATAATGATTTATTTAATTTTCAAAATTATTCTCACCTAGTCCCCATAATTCTTGTGCTAATATGACTTTGATCTTCTGCAAAGTATTTGACCAGCCCAAAATCTGCAATTTTAGGCTTGAAATTCTGGTCTAATAGAATATTGCTAGACTTTATGTCTCGATGTATGATACGTATATCTGATTCTTGGTGGAGATATGCTAGCCCACTAGCGATTCCCAATATAATCTCAAACCTCCTTTGCCAATCTAGTACTTTTCTCATTTTTTCATCTGTAACAAAGTACAATTATATCTCAAATAAATTAAATATAACTCAAAAACATCAATGCTTGTAATTTGAAAATTAATAGTAGAGAAAATAAATTTATAGAGATAAGAAATATTACCAAATAAAAAGAGATCGAGGCTCTTGTTTGAAAGGTATTCATAAACCAAGAGTCTTTCAGGTCCATTCACACTACACCCAAGTAGTTTAACAAGGTTTTTATGTTGAACATGACTAATCAAATTCACTTCATTGAAGAACTCACTCATGCCTTGCTCCCTATTAATAAATATTCTCTTCACAGCAATCTCTATTCCATTTGGTAGAATTCCCTGTCAATAAGTCCTATTTATTTTAATCAATGATGATGTAAATTTATCAATGTATCTAAGAAATAAATAGTAAAAAATGAATGTGGGCATCACCTTATAAACTGCACCAAAGCCACCTTCACCAATTTTGTTCTTCAAATTGAAATTTTGAGTAGCATTTCTTAGAATTTGAAATTTGTAATTTAATTTTGATTTCGATATAGCTGTTGAAAGTTCACTTGATTCCTCATAATGACCTGTAAAAAAGATAAAAATAAAAAGTATTTTAGAAACATTGTATAGCTATGTTATCAATGGCTGCATGATTTTATATTTTCAAGGCCTATATGATCTTTTATACATTTTATATATGTAGGATTTCAATTCTTTAGTATTTTATTACACTATTGGATGTTTGATTTTCTCACAAATGTAAAAAAATTAATAGAATCATTCAATGTTTTATGGCATAGCCCCAATATAATTGTGATATTGGTGGGATTTTGTCTTTCGCATTTTATTGTTGACATAATTATCTAAAAATAGAGTGTTGACATCATTAATTAAACATAGAGTAACTAGTTGTTTAGTATTTGCTCAATTTTATAGAGACAGGAATATCAACAAACTGAAAATTGAAACAATATTTTTTTGTGAGATTAGGATTTTTATGTTAATTTAGTACAAGGGATATTTTAAACATCTTAACATAATATATTCATAAATCATTAAAAAAAATAAGGGAGGTAATATATTTTCTTGATTTGATTAGTTGTGATTCGTTTAATTAATGAAACATTAGTTGTGGCTTTGATTTTTTATGGCTTGAAGCTCTAGAGGGTGTGTCTCTCCAAAACCTCCCCTAGCTCTTGACATTGCAGCTTTCAATGCACTAAATGCAGTAGGACCAAACATTTACTAAGATATATCTACCATATTTGTGAAGAAAATCAATGACATTCCAAATATTTCAGTTCACACAAACCAAACATGAGTTATGACCATAAAACTAGCATATCAAGGTTTAGTATGGTCGCTTATAGGGATCTAGCCCTCCCTAAGGTCTTTCAATCTCTAAATTGATAAAAATTGATGCCCTCTCATCAAGGAACACCTACTAGTTTATTTTTGTGGTCGGGAGCTTTTTACCTTTCTCTTTGAAGAAAAGGTGGATTGAGATCTCATTTTTTTGAAGTGGGCCATATTTCATGGGTGCACAAAAAATCTATACAAATAGATGGAGTCCTAAATTTAACCTTGAGAATGATGCCCATTTGGCAACCCTTGTGTGGATTAAGTTTCCCAAGTTTCTGCTCCTTCGCTAGAATGAGGAGGCATATTGGAAAATTGGGAATGAATTGGTTTGATACATTGATTTTGTTAAACCATGGGAACGGATGTTTGCATGGATATGCATTGAAGTGGACATAAATGAGAGTTTGTAGGAAGTATTTTGTCTCAATTTAGACATCTAGATTGTCCTTTAAGAAGCTGATTTTGATCAATTTGCATTTCAATGCAAATTGTGCCATGAGTATGGGAATTTCACTAAGAATTGCCCAAAATCAAATGATCGGTAGAAATAGGATGAAGATAGTGAACAATGAAAACAACCAAAATATAAAAGAGTCCCAAATCATCAAAATATAGTAGCAAAAGTGCCAAACATAAACATAGAAAACATGAAATCCCTCCTCAAAAAAGAAAAAAATATATGGATGAGACCCATGCTTCCTCCTTAATCACAATAACGACTTAAAACCTCAAGAAAACATGTATGAAGTACCAGAGCGGGAGAAAGAAGAATGGGAAATTCATATCAATGTAAACAAGGAGATTCTTTGGGCCTTCACATAATAGGAGGAAATGAAGATATGCCCTAGCTTAGAAGATGTGATAACCAATGAATGGATTGAAGAAGAAGAAAGCTTCCATTCTATTAAAAAAAAAAAAAAATGTGGAGAATGATAAAAGGACCTAAGACCAAGCAAGATGAATAAAAGACTAAGATGGAAGGAAAATCAAGAGAGGCATGAGTAGGCAAACAAAGATAAATAAATGGGGATTCAACAAATAATAGGTGATGCAATTACAAAATGCCCAAGGAATACTAGGAAAGGAAGCAACCCAAACCCTACTAAAAGGGGTACAAGGAACACTATTTAATGATGAAAAGAATCTCTTTGATTTGTATGGAATTAGGGTCAGAAAGAAAAATGTCAAAAGTAAAAAAACTTTTCAAAAAAAAAGCTACTAATCATCCTTCTCTAGGAGATGAAAATGGGGGAACAAGAAGTTCTCTAACAATGTGGCAATATGTGGTGTCATTGTTGGGTGAAGGATATTAGTTCTCATGGGGCCTTAGGATGATTGTGCATGGTATCGTCCACCTCTATTTTTTAACTTCTTCTAGAGCTGAGTTCTCGTCACTAGATAACTTTCTTCTTGTTTCACATTCTAGGCCAAAAGGTATGTAATATAGCCAATATTTATATGAAAATAATTTATCAAGAAAATATTTATTTTACGTATTCTTTGCTCAATATTTGGGAATCAAATTATAAACATAGTTGTGTTTTTGGGGGACATTTTAATACAACTATCGATATTTGGGAAAAATTGGGGGGTTCCTTTGCTAAGGACCCTTTCCAACAAAATATGGAATATTTCATAGCTATTCAAAAATTGATAGACACCATACCAGTGAACAGCAAGTTCATTTGGAGCAATAAACATGTGGGCCCTAGGCACATTGTTATTACCTAGTCATTTCCACTAGGATGATCGAAATACACCATGTAGTGTTTTACACAAACAAACCCAATTTCACCTTAGGAAATAATTTAGAGAACCACTTTTCCTACATTATTTATGTTTACCCACTTGAAAATAGCCCATAAATTCATTTAATTAATTTCATGTTATTTTCATATTTACCCATTTTGTGAAAATAATAAAAAATAATTTCACCCATCCATAGGAATAATAATTAAATAAACTATTATTTATTTATTATTCCTTAATACTTTAACTTCTCTCCCTTGAAATAATTATTAAATCATTATTTAGTAATTATTTCTAACCCATTTTGACTAGGAATAATTAAATAAACAATTATTTGTTTATTATTCCTTAATCTCTATACATTTATGCTATGAATCAATTTTAAATCAATATTTAATAATTATTTCCAACTCACCTAGACCATATCTCCTTAAAGTAATTAATAAATCATTTTTATTTATTAATTACTCTAATCACTTATCTTAATTAACTTAATTAATCATTATCTTTGAGTTAGTTCACTTGATAAATATTATTGACCATTTCATTAATATTTGCGTCTCTAAATATAATAAAATACTCCTAGCGATTAGAACTTGATTTGGTCTAATGTGTTGAAGTTGACAAAAGAGAGCCCGCCAGAGTTGAGTTAGTGAGAAGTCCTCAACCAAGGTACAAGGAACATAGCAATATGCTTGATATAGACTGACACCAAGGAGAATGATAGAAAATAAGGGGATTGGTGGACTTACAACTTCACTTGTCAGAGCATCATATGTAAGGCTGACCTAGCAACGACTGACATTGTTCTAGAGGGAATGGTCAATTACTCAGTCTGGGGCTTTTCAAAAACAGATGAGGATAGCTGGAGGTCAAATTGGGGCAATACATGATGAATTTGACACACGGAGAGGATGACATATTGTAACAGGGCTCAATGGTGTTTTAAACAAACTCCATGGGATATAATGGTGACTCATATCTAATGATTTGAATAATGTCACTCAATGATGTTGTGATGGGGTTGAGCCCCAAGGGGGAATCAAAACATGTGTAAAATGTGGTTACTCATGACGAAACTCCACACATAATTCTGCAAGTGCAAAGACAAAGTGGTGCCAAAGTACGAGTGAAAAATATGAATATATTTGATTTCAATAGGTGGCAAAGTGAGACCTCATGGAAAAGAAGGCTTTCAACTTAAGTGTCAAGTTTCCAAAAATGAAAAGAAACCCATTATATAGCTTCATGAGAGCTTTCCAATCATATAGATGAATCGTTAAACTAAGTTACAATGAGTTTGTAATAGCCAAGGGAAAAAACTAGGGTTTTCCTATAGACTGGCTTCTTGCCCCTAATTCAAATTCATTTGTGCATTGCATTGGTGGTGAATTTGGAAAAGAGGATAGAGCCCTAAAACTTTGCAAGCTCATAGTGGAAAAACCAATCGATGGATTTTGGATCTTGTGACTTTTAGGTGGGTGGCCTAACTTGTCTAATATAGCCTTAATACTTCACAGAACGATGCTTCATGGTGAAGCATTAAGGAAATCAAAGTGAGGGAATGCACTATTAGAGGGTGTCTAGAGCCATCCCCACCCACCAAGTCAAACATGGGGACCGAGTGGTAAGTGTGGCATCACATAGAGTATAATGGTTCAATATATGGTATCAATCATTGACACTGTGTGATGTGTATATTGCTTCCTGGAGAGACTGATAGGAAAAGTTATCCAAGGAATGAAAGGATAATTTACCGTATCTAGATCTTTGGGGTCTAGGCTGAGACTGATGTTAAATAAGTGACTAGGTGGCCAAGGGGCCCATCATGCCCCCAAGCATGAGATACTACCCCCTAGGGTATGATTATGGAGGGGACAGATTAGGTATGCAAAGGTGGGGATGATGCCTCCTGCTAGATGCCTATGCAACATGTTATGGACATGCCAAATGTATTTAGAATAATGGATTTTTGACACTTATTGATTTAATCCTATTAGTATTTCCACCATCCTTGGACAATAATGAGGCTTAGGGTCTAATGTCATTATCGGGTGGAAGAAATGTCATTGGTTGCAAATGGGTGTTTAAGAAGAAGATGAGTGCATAAGGCAGCTTGGAGAAATGCAAAGCTTGGTTAGTAGCAAAAGGTTACTCAAAAGTAGAGGGAATTCACTTTGATGAGATCTTTTCTCTTGTTAAAAATTTAACTTCTATTATATTTCTTTTATCTGCTACTGTTACTTTTGATATTGAAGTAGAATAGTTGGATGTGAAGATAAAATTCCTACATGGGGATCTAGAAGAAGAAATCTACATGAAGCTTATAAAAGGATTTGTGGTGAAGGGAAAGAAAGAGATCAAATGTAGGCTAAAAAGTCCTTATATGGGTTAAAAAAATCACCAAGGACATAGTATCAAAATTTGTTACTTATATATTGGGACTTAGCTTCACAAGGCACAAAACATATCATTGTGTGTATTTAAAATTAGTTGATTATCATCATATTTATTTGGTCCTATATGTGGATGATATGTTGCTTATTGGAAATAACAAAGAAATCATCAAGGAATTGAAAACTTAATCATCCTCTTAATTTGATATGAAGGATATTGGTGCTACAAATTTCATTTTGGACATGGAAATTAAAAGAGGTAAATAAAACATGAAACTGTAGTTAAATCAAAGGAAATACATTGAGACAATATTGCAGAGGTTTAATATATAGGAATATAAACTAGTAAAGGTCCCTATTTTATAGATGTAAAGTTATATGCAAAACAATGTCCCAAGACATATGAAGAGGAAGAGGACATGTCCCATGTTTCATATGCCAATGTGGTTGAAATCTTGACATATGAAATGGTTTGTACTAGACTAAATATTGAACATGCAGTGGGAGTATTAAGCAGGTATATGTTAAAACCAAGGAAGCAACATTAGACAATACTAAAGAGGGTTTTCAGGTATTTACATGGAACTACTAGCTATAGATTCTGATTTTGACAAAGACTAAGATTGGACAGAGTGTTGGACATACATGCCTTTGTTAATGTAGATTGGGATGGACATTTGGATTGAGGAAGATATACAAATGGGTATGTGTTTAATATATTTAGAGGAGCAATTAGTTGGATGAGAAAAAGACAACCTGTAGCAACACTCTCATGTACTAAGGTTGAATACATGGAAGCCACTCATGCAAGCAATGAAGAAATATGGTTTTAGATATTGTGTTCATTTATTGGGTTAGCATAGGGATCTATAAGGATATATTGTGATAGTAAACGTGCAATTTCCCTAGTAAGGAACCTACCATATCATTCTCAAAAAAACATATTGATGTTCAATATCACTTTGTGATAATAATTGAAAAAAGAGTGTGATGTTGGTGAAGGTAGACACTTTTAACAATTTTGTGGATCTATTAACAAAATCATTGAGCATTGAGAAGTTTTAATGATGTAGAGAAACAATGAGATTGTTGATCATGTACTCCTGCAACCCCTTGTGTGCAAAGAAAAGAACAAGTGAAATAATTTTGGATGTCTGTTATATTCTTTGCACAACTACCCCTAGGCATTGTACATTATGTCAGGTGTAGTGGGGGGATCACAAAGGAGGCAACCCTCCCTCCCCCGCCCATTTGTGGGGAGTGTAGAGGAGGTAAAGATAAAAGAAATATATAAAAAAAGGTGATATTTTGCATTTGTTTTCGATTTTTCAGCACACTATTTTCACTTTTAGTATTTTTGTAGCACATGGTGGTTTATCCCATGGTTTTGTAGTTTCAATTAATAAACAACAATTGTATTCTAATTCAAGGTAAATAAATTGAAAATATATAATATTATAATATATAATATATATATATAATATATATAAATATATATATATATATATATATATTGGAATGTATACTATAAGGAATAATTTAATATTGAAAATTATTCTAGTGTTCCTAGTTTGGGTTCCCAAGGAAAAATATCCATGTTAATAAGTGTGTTTTCCATTGCATATTTTCTATTTTATTAATAATCTTTTTGTAGCAATTATTTGTACAAGGTAAAACCTACATCTTTGAGATGGAGATGGCATATAGGTGCAATATCTCAATCCTAGTTATACTTGAGAGAAATCATCATAATATGATCGAAGGGAGACAAGTGGCATCAGTAAAAAAAATAATCATTATTACAAAGAAAGGATTGGGAAGAAAATATAAGTTAGGAAATATTATAATTATTAGATTGTTGAAGATGATGTGTTGCAATGGAAAGACAATATTTATGTGCTCAACCAAACGGACTCTAAGGAGGTTAGTATTCCATGAGGTAGTGTCATATTTTGAATTCACAATGTATTAAAGGACATATCAAAGTATAAAGAAGATGTAGTAATGACTCGGATTAAATTCAGATACAACCACATTTGTAGCTTGATTCTTAGAATGTCAATAGATAAAAGTGGAACATCAACATCGCACTAGAAATTTGAATGCCTAGGGGGCATGCCATCATAGAAATGACGAGAAATATCTATGGATTTCATCAAAGGATTACCCAACACATGTAATGGTAATGACTCCATACTATTAATGGTTGATTAATTAACAAAGATATTCCATTTCATTCTAGTGATGACAATCAATTGGGCACATGACATAGATTGCATCTTCATCAAAGAATTAGTGAGGCTATATGGTGTAGAAAAAATAATTATGGCTGATTGTGATTCAAAGTTCACCTTTGGATTTTGATAGAGTCTATTTCATGATTTCCATACCAAGTTGAGTTTCAACACAACCTACTATCCAAATATGGGACTGAAGAGGACATACAAAAATAGTCAATTAAAGTTTGGAAGACATGGTTAGAATGTATGTAATGAATCAACTTGGAAGTTAGGAAGATTGTATACCTATGATAGAGTTTTCTTACAGTAATAAGTATCAATGCTCTATCAAGAAGAGTCCATTTTAATTCCTACGTGGATGAAAGTACAACTCACCTATGAGTTAGGATAATTTGCAAGTGTAGTTATTGTTGAATAGGATACTCTAGAAGGAATGAAAAGAATAGTAAAGCAAGTTCAATAGAATCTAAAGAGTACCTATGGTCAACAAAGAATTATACATGTAAGAGAAGGATAGAGAAAATTTCAAGGTGGGGGAAAGGTGTTCCTTATCGTTAAGCATAATAGAATTGCATTACATTTAAGAAAATGGAGGAAATTCACACGTACATATTACGAAATTTGTTGAGATCATATCACAAAAGAGTGTTGTAGGTTAGAAATTAACTTTAACATCACAAGTGTGATTTCATAATGTATTTTATGTACATTTACTTAAGAAAGATGTGTATGGCCCTAGTCATGTGTTGGACATTGATTCTACAAAGATGAAGGAATCCATAGAGTTTCTCATTGAGCCACTAGTAATTATCGATAGTGAGAAATAACATTTATAAAACTAAATAATAAATTGGGTTAAGATCCATTGGTAACACTACTTAGGATATGATGACAATAGGATTTAGACTCATAAATAAAGAAACTTTACCCTCATATATTTGATCATGGCATGGCACTAGATTATAGCCCTTACTAGTGGGGTAGGACTGTGAAAACCATGATGCTATATTTTTTTTTGTGTTGTTTTAGATTTAATATACTCTTATAATTAATTCTTGGACCTAAACATTTATGTGGCTTATAGATGTGGACATTAACTCTTAAAACCTAGTCATATTGATTGATGACGATAGTGTGGCTTGAAAATATGTCCTTATGTCATGTCATATATGATGTTTTAATGTTATATGTTTACCTAGAAAACCTTGGCCCATAACTTTAGCGATTTTGTCTTTAGGGAGCCCTTGGGATTCCATGATGTTTCTTGAGTATTCTTTTTATTCTTTGACTCATCAATGATATGGATTACCCAGATGTTATGATGTGTTTATGATGATGTTGTTGTATATGTGTATACATGGATGTGTTGGATTTACTAATTTTATGCAAGTGAAACAATGAAGAGGAAATGCACCTAGGGAAAGGGACCATGTCACAATTAGGATGTCTATGCACCTAGTGCCTTGTAATATTTTCCTTTTGGCCCAAATTGCCAGACACTGCTACAATTGTGGTTACAATCACTAGTTGATGGTGGTAGTAAGATCCTTGTTTGAGTGGGGTTCCACTAATATCATGGTTGCAGTCACCAACTAAAGGCAGTAGTAAATATCCTTGCATTCCATAATCCCACTAGACTTAAAGGCACTAAATGTTCAAGATATTATCCAAAACACCTAGGTTGAATTGTTGTGAGATTATTCAATTTATCCTTGAGTATAGTGGGTGGGGTTCATGAGATTTACCATGACTTTGTGATTTCCTTGCCTCATTGAGCTTGAACCCTTCTCAAGGAAAACACTTGTGAAGCTAGTTGCATTAATTGGTTTGAAAATCAACCGTTAGGTGTGAATTCAACACTAATTGATTGAAGGTTGGCTCGAGGGATCACGAGCAATGGTAGCTCAATATTTGGATTATAGCTAGCTAAAAGATACATGTATTGTATATTTTAGAATCAATGTGTTTCTAGGTCTATTGTTAATTATCTTAGTTATGTGTTTTAATTTTTATGAATTATGGCTTCATTCTTATACAGTATTCCTTTTATACCCATAGTTGTGAATGATTAGTGTTGAATTAGATTTTCAATTAGAATTTCTAGTATTAAAGGGGAAAAATTAGTGATACCCATTACATTGTACAAAATTCAACACACATACTACATATTTAATCCTTCTTTAGCACCAACACCATAAGGGTCCACATGGAACATGCTAGCTTCAATTAGCACAGTCACTTAGTAAAAAATGTTTGAAAAACATTCATTCATGAAGTTATAAAAAATTAAAATAAGAAATAAAAGCTTTATTTCTTTTTATTTTCCACAAACTCCCCTTATTTCTCTCATTCCTTAACGAGATGGAACTTTTTCCATTTCTCATGGAAAATTGTGTCAATAATTAAAGTGTGTGTATTCTCCAATATAACATCAAAGTCTCTTTTATCCATTTTTTCCAAAAAAAAAAATTTGAAATTGAAACTTCACCATTCATGTATGTAATATGTATGTATATATATATATATATATATATATATATATATATATATATAAATATATAATATAATATATGTATGTATGTAGTATGTATGATGTATGTATGTATGTATGTATGTATGTATGTATGTATGTATGTAATGTAGTATGTATGTAATGTATGTAATGTAATGTATGTAATGTAATATGTATGTATGTATGTATGTATGTATGTTATGTATGTTGTATGTATGTATGTATGTATGTATGTATGTATGTATGTATGTATGTATGGGACATTGGTCATCACTTTGAAGTTTAAAAAAAAAAAAAAATAAAAATAAATAATATATATATATAATATATAATATATATATATATATATATATAATATATATATATATATATATTATATATATCCTCACTCTCCACCACATAGTTTTGGTATAAACTGAGGTTAGGGAAAGTTGGACTCTTGTAGTAATTATATCTCGTGCTCAATTAGCGTATTTGGAGTAAATCACTTTGATTTTGTGAAAATTAATTCATAGCATCTCAAAAATTTATGTAAATCCTACTTTTGTTATGTTATTATATTGACATGTTATTTCTCTACAAAATTATCCTTTTTGGGGTTTACTATCAGCTCATAGATATATTTTTTCCTTTAATTAGCCCCTTTGATTGATCAATAAAATAAAAGAGTTACTCTTCTTGCAATTGGAGGTGTTAGTTAGGTAAGTTTTATCTTCCTTAAGTAACATTCATGTGATGTCACTTCTTAAGAAAATAATGTCTATATCCCATAAATATAGGGTACCAATGAAAACCACACAACATCCAAATGAATAATGTCATTGTCCAACTCATCAATGAATTGACTTGAAATATAAAAATTGAACTTGTGCTAACAAGTGATTTAGAGCTCAACATCCTTCCATAACCATCACAATGGATATGGTTTGAGATGTATCATGGAAATAAATCCCCATTATTGAACCAAGGATTCATAAATCACATTCATTTAGGTGCACGAATAAAAAACTATTATCATAACATTCTTCATGATTTGCATCTTCACATGGAACTATATCTCCCTCGTAATATTTTCTTTTCACAATATATGTAGAGGAAATTAATTTATCTTACACACTATTGCTAAATTTTGGTTGTATGAACATTGATACTCTATCATCAACATCAAATGGCCTATCAATCTCCTTCCCTTCCATTTTTGTAGAATGAAATTATAGGAAACTTTATGCCAAGTTTTTTCTTAGAGATAATTTTTGGTGCAATTCCTAATAGTTTTTCTTAAAATGACCATTATTTTAATAATTTACATTTTAGTTCCTTTAGTTATGTTGCATTGAAATTTTAACCCTAACTTGTTATTTCTTCCCCTTTTACTATTAGGTCTTATCTCCATCTAATTTTCATGTGTTGGATGCATCCACTTGCTACTTACCATGCTTAGGCTATATATACATAGCCTTCTTATAAGCCTCATCAAAATCCTTAACCTTGAAAATGACAAATTCATTGTGGTTATGGTCGAATACACTTAGTTTTTAACTCAATTGTACAATCATGAACTTCTTGTCCTTGTCACTATCTCAAGTAATGCCACTTGACCTCATCATCTAATTCATAACCCACGGGATAGAGTTGACCTTTAATAAGAGTCTTGAACATTTCATATCAACTATCTAATTCTACTTGCTAAAATTCCTTTCTTGATAGATATTTCCCACCATGTAAGAAGTGCATATCCTTCCATGTTTAATTGAGAGAAACATTTTTTTACATGTAGCATTCAACCCATAATAGATGAAGTAAGCTTCAAGTCACCTTAGGAAATTACTCAATCTTTCAAGGTCATTTTTTCCATCTTGAATTTTGGTGTTAGCCTTAGCATAGAATCTTAATGGATTTTTGGAGGTCTAGTAGTCATATTGTCCTCAAAATATATTAATGTGATCCATATTTAGGATTCCCTGGCCTATTCTTACTACTCTACATTAGGTATTTTGAATTTGTGCCTCTATCTTTACCTACTATTCCATGAACCATTTCCCACAACATCTCTACAATACTTTTTATTGTCTCTCCTAGAGACAACCCCGGGGTTGGGGAGAAGGGTCAGTTCCTAGGACATCTTAGAGTCTTGTTAAGATGAATCATTTTTGCTCAAGATTTAAATGTAAAATGATTAAAATAGGGTTCAATAATCCTACTCAAAGCCCAACCACATTACATACATTGATGATATTTCATTCCAAATAATTAAAGTTCAACCATGGTCGCCTACACACAGATAGTGAAGTCTCTTTAGGTATTGTAGTATAGGTGAGGGAAGAGATAAAAGAAATAAATATGGCGCAGAGGACTAGATACAAAATCATGGAACTAAACTACAACAAAATTATGTATAGACAAAGGAAATGAAATCAAAAACCATGGAGTGCATTTTAAGTCTTTCAATCTCACATCTACAAGTACCATTTGCCATAGCATGACACACATAAATTTGACATACAATATTGAGTTCCAGTAGCTACAATTACATGATTTCTAAGAGGAAAGAAGCACATATGAAAATGATAAAGAAAGACAAGAACATATGCTCCACATATCAGTTCTTGGAATCACAAAATCTTCTTCAATAATCTTCCAAAATAGCATACTTATCATAAAGCCTCGGAACTTGCAAAACTTGTAGGATATTACAACCTCCATAATAGAAAATTAAATCCCTACAATGAGTTCCTCTTCCCTTTTGTAGGGAGAGTCCTAAAAAAATAGTTACAAAAATATCTTGAAGTGTGACACCTGTCTAAACTAATCATCTATCCAAGTGTGTCAATGGCCTAGTTGTCCTAATTATTACATAACAAACTTGATTCTTTCTTGAAAATAAAATATTTGCAAAATGTCCCAAAATGAAAAATATATTTCATGATTCCAAATCAAAAACGAGCTTCACTACGAGCTCCCTTGATCCTTCGAAGTGGAACCATGCTCCACTACTTTGACTCGTTGTGGGTTAACCAGTTGGTCACATCTTTTCCATGAAACTAGGTCTAGTAGAGGAGTGTGCTTAAGGGTATTGTAGACCATACTTAAATTTGTGAGTTCAATGTAATTTGGTATGGCCATGAACAAGGTCTTCATGAGCCACAACAACAAGAAGTCTCTCTGCAATAGTTCACTATGGTCCTTCCCTTGAGGGTGCAGTCTTCTCATGTGATGAGTCCACCTCCCTCTTGGCCTCAACTAAAAAATTTTCATTTTTCTCCCATGGTAGTAGATGTCCTTGGAAATCCCAACTCTAGGTAAACCCGCTCTAGTCCTATGGTCAAAATTAGAGTTAAATGTTGCAACTAACTTTTCCAGCTCATTCACACACATTTTGGCCCTATCCCTCGCTTTATTCTTTTGGATAATTTTGGAAACTTCTATGATTACACCTATCCTATCAACAATATCTATTTCCCTCAATTCATTAGTTGATTTCTCATTAAGGAGCTTGATAAAATTCTCAACAGTATTGGCATTCCTTGCATTCTCCTCTTTCTCTGACAGGATAGAGAATTTAGTGGTTTTCATTGTAGATTTTTGTTCTACGACTAATTTTAGGTGTTCCCATATTTTCTTTATTCTAGAGATGATATAATCCCATATTACCTACCTAGCTTTGATGAGGGCCATGTTGCTCTTCAACTTATTCTTCAGTGCTTTGATCTCGTCTTGTGCCACCTGATACTTATTATTAATTTGATCCACACTTGCCTAGGTGGACTTGAGTTGTTTCTCTTTATTTTCCAGTGTGTACTTGGTGTTGTCCATGTCAATCTGTATATTTTTAATCTCGCGCTTTGACAGTTGCATCTATGTAATGGCCTTCGTTAACTACCCAGTGGGGTCCTGTGGGTTATCCAGCACAAACACAATGCATATATAGGAATAAATATTGTATTGCAACTCAACTACCTTCAGCTTGAGTGATACCACCTCATTATTCCTCTCAATCAACTCCTTGGCCAAGATTTTGTTCTCATTTTCAACCTATGCCAATTCCTTGGTTTGTACATGCCCTGCAACAACCATTTTAAGTTGTTGCCTTAGTGACTGTATTTCTGATTGTGAACCTTTGATAATAGCATCTATGGAATCCTCATCACTTGGATTCACCCCCAACTTGATAATACGTTCTTTTTAACCTTCATTTTGGATATGGAGGGCTCTTACATTGGCCTTCTCCTGCTTTACCTTAGTAGCTACTTTCTCCAACAAATTCTCGGCCTTGTTGATGGTCAAGGCTCCCTTGCTTAACTCACTATATATCATCTGCCCTACATGCCTATGTAAATTGATTTTATCCTGTAAGGGGACACTAGTCATGTCTAGAGATAATTCCATTATTCTAAACTGTGGCCAAGAGGGGAGGGACTGAACTGAAGGGTGATACAAAGAAAAATTCATATGATTTCTTTCTAGGTCCATCGCAGCCAAGGGCCTGGTATGATATGGCACTGAATGAGAGGCCATTTGTGATGACATTTCCTCCCATAATTTCTTGTTCCTCTCCTTTGTTAGATCCCCTTCCTCCCATTTAGGTTTGGCAATTGTTGTGCTTCCAATTGAACCCAAAATTGATACCTCAGTTGAGCTGGAGGTGATAGCTTGTTGGAGATCCTCTAGTTGCACTTGGAAGCTTGGCTAGTTTAGGCTCTTCTTGGTCAATCTTACCTCAATGTCCTCCTTTGTATGCTCCTAAAGCTTCACCTTCTTGGTCAAGGATGCATCCTCCATCTCAGTGTCACCTGCCTCATCAATACTCCTTTTCTAAGGTTGTTCCTTTATGCTTGGTGTCTCAATCTCCATCTCTGTATTAATGGGACATGAATCAAGATTAGCCTTCCATTCTAACTCTATTTTAGATTCATGTTCATAAGCTGAGGCATTAATCTCCTTCTTCTAGCTAGAAATAATACCATGAGGATCATAACGCCACACCTCTCCAATTTCAAAGTTCAACTCCTTCAACATAAGTTCCACCTATTGGAAAGTTTGTCTACAGTTCATAACAAAGGGGCCTACAGTCATGGGAAGCATAAACATATAGCCCTTTTTGGTAGGGACAAAATGGATTTGATTTGTGTTTAGGCTCTGCCTAATGAACTCCAAGGCAAAAATTCTCATGGGCATAAATATAGGAAATCGGTAAGGAGGCATTTCAGACTTGTATACTTTGATTTCAGTGTAGTCTTCAAACAAATACCACTCACACAACCTAGCATCTTTGTTGAGCTGATGAATGCTCCTATGTTGGGGTAATACTCTAGGAGGGGAGACTTTGTTGATAATTTTATAAGAAATGACCATGAAAGTAGAGAGAAAGTGTGAAAACCCTTCATTGTTGGGTTTTTTTTAGAGAATTGTCCCACTCAACCATAGATTTCCTTTTATTATGGGAGTCTACAATGTTGATGCCTAGGTACACAAATTATTCCACATGATTGTAAAGGAACAGTTAAACAAATATGGAGTAATGACTTAAGGAGGAAGCCAAATGGTATTGCTCACACTAGAACTTGATGGCTTTAGCCACAAAAGAGGGAATTTCAAGGACAATGTCTGGCATCATTATCTTATGTAAAATCCCTAAGGATGCTTTGGAGACATATGTTATCTCATCCTCACAAAATAGACATAATATAACAGAGAGGATGGGCTACACAAACTGTGAAAACAAAGAAATAGGAAGGTTTTCTGAGTTGGTAGGCAATTGTGCATTTGGGGCTAGGATTAGTTGGTGAAAGACTTGTTTCTCTCCAGCCAAGTGTCCAATGTAATTACATAAGAGCATGGTCTCTATAAGCTTATCCAAATTTTGGGATTTCGGATAAAGGAAGGTATTGTGTATCAATTCAGGGGTGACTTCCAAAATTTTCTCCCCAATGGAGAAAATACAACAATTTTTCTCTTTAACAAACATGGCCATGAGCAAGGATATGAATTCTGGGAAAGGGTACACCGTCGGGGTGACTAAGTGATACAGTCCTAACACGATGACTCGGAATGTGCCTTCCTTGTCCAGATAGCATCCATAGAAGTCAAATCAAAGGTCGGATAGGTTTAGAAGGTAGGAGGAATCGTGAATTTCCCCCTCAGTGTCCATAAAGGGTTCGGTGCGGCTCGACAGTTTTGGTTTTGCTTTTTTAGGGTTTTTGACGAGACCTTTTTCACTTTGATCATGATGACAAATTGTGCAAGGATTGGGATACTGGGAATTACCTAGTAAGTGGAGGAAAATGGAAACTAAGGGTGTGTGAAGGTCCTTACACCAATTGGCATACAATCAAGCAGAGATAGCTACAAACAGTTGGCACGACTTAGAGACAAAACATTTTAAAATAGGCAAGTTTAAATTACAACATTTAGCGCGTGGGGTGCAACAGTTGGTTCACAGAGTTTTTTACACATGAAAAGGGAAGAGGTGGTGCGAGGGAGACATGTGGTAGAATTGGATTGGGTGGAGGCCAAGGGAGGAGGGTTATGTATCAAATAGTCTCGTGTTCACTTGCCATGCTCACCTAATAGTGGTATCAACAACTGACATGGTCACTGAATCAGCCCAATAGGTGGTGGACCCATTTTACCTCCTCTCGCGTGGTGCCTGAGCGAACTTGGAGTCAAGGCTCGACCCCTCATAATTAATCACAACGGTTGATTTGTGCTATCCACTTTATTGACTTTGAATTTCCAAGGGCAAGCATCGACTTAACTGTCATGCTTGTTTACCCTATGGAGCTTCTCCTGAGTGAGGTCACTTCAAGATGGATGATGATCTGCTCTGTTGGTGGTTGTTACTTAACCATTACATTTGGAAAGTGGGGGGAAGGCCCACTACCACTTCACGGATCTTGTGGGTCAGAAATGGTGTTTTCTAATGATTCCTCTGATCCAAGTGGATATTATTGGCCATCTGACTATTCCACTTTGACCCCCACCAATGTTTCTTTCATTTTTCAGTTTCCGTAATTGTAGTGTAGTTTACTATTTTTGGCAGTTTTTCAAGTCCTAAACTTCTAGATCCATTTTTAGGCCCTAAACGATGTTTTTTGGGAAAACCGTTGGTGGCTATTATGATTTTTGAACTCAATATTTGTTAACAATAGTTGTATTCATCAGATAGACATTTCTAATGAGGTATCATGTTCATCAAATGGAGATCGTATGCCAAAGTTACAACCCCAGGAAGTTGATGTACCAACTTACCCCATAAGGGCCTATAGTTTGGTGTTTCATTTCCTAGGGTTAGGTTTTTAGATGTTTAGGGTTTTCCAATGTTTCTCAATAATAAGTAGGCCTTCAAGCCTCATTGGAACACAGTTTAGAGGCATGTAGCTATCGCATTTCTTCTCAGAGATAAGCTACCATCGCCCAAGCTAGTTTATTTCCATTCTGTATGCAACATATTTCAATTTTTTGATATTAAAGAAATGAAGTTTTATTTCCACTGCATCTCTATGTGTATGGTTATATCTGTAATTTGTTGTGTTCCTTTTTAAATATAGACCAGTAGTATTAGAACAGTCTGCTCTTTCTCGATCCTTCTTTGCATGTCCCCAACGATGTATAAGGAGTTAGGTCTCGATCTGGTTGAACCTTTGCAAGGTCAACCTCGCAAAACCTAACGACCACCCACGGGGGAAGAAAAGAAAGATGAGGGAGCAAAAGATCCTATCAAATATTGCTTGAGGAGGCCCTCGAGAAACAAAGGAACATGATGATGGATAACTTTGCCCAAATCCTTCAACGATTTCCCACTGATGGCGCATCCACATCCAACAACCACTCTATAGGCGCCACTCCTTTTAAGGTACAAGTAAACTTTGGCATTCCCATATTTTAGGGCCAAATAGATGTAGACGTTGTAGATAAATGATTAAATATGCTAGAAGGAAATTTTTTCTATTCGTGATTTTTCTAGCCGGGGAAATATTAATTTTTCTCTTCTCAAAGCTGCCCCTTGTTGAAAATGGCAACAAGAAATGATAAAAATAGCATTGCTATAAATAGCATTTTAGGATATACTCCAACTCTGTTGGAAATAACAAAAAATAGAAATGCTAAAAATAGCATTTCAGGATAGATTCCAATTTCAATTAGTCCCTGAATTAAAAGTGAGAATTAAAATTCGAATTTAGTCTCACTAGCTATTCGAAAAATAATTAATTAACTCATCTTGAGTTAATTAGTTGGAGAAAATCAAACATGAAGTCTATGTGAAGACATGCAACAATTATCCCTTTGATTGAGGAAGTTATGCCTTAATTAAGGAGATAAGGATGAGTTGTATTTGAGTTGTAATTAGTTAGATCAGTTAACTGAGTTAAGTCCAGTTAAATTAGTTCCAAACTATTGGAGGAACTGATTGTGAGTTCAATTAATTAATGCATGCACGCATGTAACTAGTGTACTTCAGATAACTAAATATTATCTCATTAATAACTCATGCATGTCAGTTCAGTCAAAGACCCAGTTGAGATCAGAGGAAGGGACAATGTACTATTAGTTGCAGGAATATTCCCATGAGGATATCTCTTGCATGCAGAAGGAATTCATTCCTTGAGGATTGCATGGTTATTTCTGAGTTTGGTGAGCAATGTGTGAGGTAATTACACACAGGTGGTAGCTTGAGGACCTAGGAGAAACTGCGCAAGGAAATAGGAGGCTTGGAGGACTAAAGGAAGGCATATGTGTTGTCTATTCTATCTATGAGCAGCAGTGAGGGATTGTCCTAAGAGTTGGATAGCTTGTGAGCTAAAGCTTTGTGTAATCTTGAGATATTTCCACTTGTATGATAATACAGAGATCGGGGTTTTAGCTGAGGCTTTCCCCAGAGTATTCTTCTGTGTTTCATGTGTGATTTATTTCTTCTTCATCTGTTATATGTGTTCTATTTGATCTTGCTCAAATCGATTAAGCTTCCACAAGTTTGATTGTAGAAGTATATTAAGTATTTTTCTTTAGTACATTGCATAATCAGTTTAATCTATGGTGAAATTTCTACATGGTATCAAAGCCAAGTTGATCAAAGCGGAGAACAATATACAAAGAAGGGATAAGTTCAAAGTTTGAAGTTCTTGATTATAGAAATCGAATTCTTATCACATCTCAAAGTTCACCAATGGCGGTTAATGGTTTGAGACTCGAGTATGCCCTGGATGGCAGCTCGAATTATATAGCCTGGAAGGATCACATGGAAGTAGTATTAGAGGCCAACGGGTTGAAGGACTTCATTAATCAACGAGTCCCCAAGCCAGCAACAACTAATGCCCAAGAATTGGCAGAATGGAAGAAATGTGTGGCAAGAGCGAGGAGGATTCTTCTGGAGGGAGTTTGAGACCATATCTTCTCGAGTCTCCATGGGAAGAAGACACCGTTTTCAATGTGGAATACATTGAAGGATCTATATCAAAATAGCAACGACCGGAGGAAGCTGGCGCTGAAGGACAAACTTCGAAAAATCAAGTGTGAAAAGGGAGAGACGATCTCTACATATCTGAACAAGCTCACCACCTGTAGAGATGAACTTGGAAGTGTAGGAATCATGACAGCCAATGATGATATGGTGAGTCTTGCTCTCCTCGATCTTCCTAAGAGCTAGCATAGCTACCAGGACTCAGTGAACGGAAGAGAGAAACTGCTAGATTGAGAACAACTGTGGTCGGATCTAATGCAGGAGGAGATCAGGAGGAGCACCAAAGATGGTTCTTCATCCAAGGAGGATGAAGAAAATTTTGCCTTAGCAATTAAGGCAAGGAAAGGGAAGGAGAAGGATTCTTCTCATGGAGGGAAGAAGATTGACAAATCTAAAGTGAGATGCTTTAATTGTCATGAGGTAGGCCATTATGCAACTAATTTTCCATTAAAGAAATCCAATATGAGATCCTCGAAAGGATCTAAAGGTGAGGCATTGGCTTCTCAGTTCGAAATGGACTTTACCTTCTTCACATGCATGGTGTCATCAATGATGGGTTGTGGTTGATTTCTTGACAATGGAGCCTCATTTCACATGACCGGTGATAAGAGTTTGTTCAGTACCTTGGAAAATAAATACCTCTAGATACGCATAGAGATGGGCGATGATGGAAAGTACCGTGTTTCAAGTGAAGGTACGGTTGCTTTTCATAGGGAGCATGGAGCTCGCATCACCTTGATAGATGTGAAGTATGTGCCAAGACTGAAGAAGAACTCGGTATCGATCGTGATGCTGGAGGAAAAAGCTATGCTGTAGTCTTTAGTAAGGGAAAGGTTTTCCTTAGACACATCACCACGAGACAAGTGAAGCAGATCAGTTCACGAATCAAGAACCTCTATGCTCTTGGGGCTCAAGATGCATGCAAAGCCTTGAGGAGCAAGACAAATGTTGAAGACTTGGTGGTTGAGAGGGAGAGTACATTACCTCTCAACATGCAGCACCAAAAGAAGTCTTAGACAATTGTGGATGAGCCACAATTGGTGAAGCAGCTTCAGGAGGTTGTGGAGCAGCCACAACTGGAGAAGCCTAGAGGAGACTGAGTGGAGGCATCCACTCATGCAGAGACCTCCAGTATGGTGAAATTTCGAGCCAAGTCAGTAGAGGGAGCACATGCAACCATACCTCCAAGTGTGAGGTGGGGCGATGTGAAGTGATTGTCCTAAGAAGGCTGAAATAGGGGTAGGATCCTTAAGGTACCCAGCCTCTTTGATTAGACCTTGCTACGGGAGCCCCGATGAGGAGTAGCAGGACTGGCTAAGTGGGTAGAGACAAATGTGGATGGAGCGGTAAAGGGAGCTTCAACATCAAAGGGTGTTTCTAGCCCAACAGGGAGGTCAGTTGGGGGATCAGTTACTTACTTCTCAATAACTGAGTTGCAGTGTAGCAGTGGGTAGCATGATGCAACATGATGAGAGGAGGTGCAGGGCAGATGCAATGTTGGGAGATAGGACTAGCAGCAGCATGGATGCAGCAGGAGGAATCAATGTGATTGATGCAGTCAGAGATCAAAGTGATAGAGGCTAGAGCAGTCAGATACTGAAGAGCACAGAGGTGCAGAGTTTTTTAGTCGACAGAGGCAATAACAGTCAGAGACTTTGATGACAAAGGCATCATTCTGATTCAGGTTGGATATTTTTTGTGTTCCTAGAGTTGATGGAGCAACAACACTTAAGAGAAGTGTTGCATGCAGAACATTCCAAAGGTTCAGGATCGGGTTCGAGTTGAATGCCTTTCTTGTTGAGAGGGAGTGTTGAAAATGGCAAGAAGAAATGATAAAAATAGAAATGCTAAAAATAGAATTTCTATAAATAGCATTTCAGGATATACTCCAAAACCGTTGGAAATAGAAAAAAAATGCTAAAAGTAGAATTGCTATAAATAGCATTTCGGGATAGATTCCAATTTTAATTAGTCCCTGGATTAAAATTGAGAATTAAAATTCGAATTTAGTCTCACTAGCTGTTTGAAAAATCATTAATTAATTCATCTTGAGTTAATTAGTTGGAGAAAATCAAACATGAAGTCTAGGTGAAGACATGCAACAGTTATCCCTTTGATTGAGGAAGTTATCCCTTAATTAAGGAGATAAGGATGAGTTGTATTTGAGTTGTAATTAGTTAGCTCAGTTAACTGAGTTAAGTCCAATTAAATTAGTTCCAAACTGTTGGAGGAACTGATTGTCAGTTCAGTTAGTTAATGCATGCATGCATGTAACTAGTGTACTTCAGATAACTGAATATTCTCACATAAATAACTCATGCATGTCAGTTCAGTCAAAGACCCAATTGAGATCAGAGGAAGGGACAGTGTACTATCAGTTGCAGGAATATTCCCATGAGGATAACTCTTGCATGCAGAAGGAATTCATTCCTTGAGGATTGCGCAATTATTTCTAAGTTTGGTGAGCAGTGTGTGAGGTAATTACACATAGGTGGTAGCTTGAGGACCCAGGAGAAACTGTGCAAGGAAATAAGAGGCTTGGAGGACTGAAGGAGGGCATATGTGTTGTTTATTCTGTCTCTGAGCAGCAGTGAGGGATTGTACTGAGAGCTGGATAGCTTTTGACCTAAAGCTTTATGTAATCCTGAGATATTTCCACTTGTATGATAATACAGAGATCGGGGTTCTCAGCTAAGGCTTTCCCCAGAGTATTCTTCTGTGTTTCATGTGTGATTGATTTCTTCTTCGTCTGTTATATGTGTTCTATTTGATCTTGCTCAAATCGATTAAGCTTCCACAAGTTTGATTGTAGAAGTAGATTAAGTATTTTGCTTTACTACATTGCATAATCAGTTTAATCTATGGTGAAATTTCTACACCCCCCACGTCAAGGATTGGTGGGAAACCTATTGTGAGCAATAGGATGAAAGTACACCCTCACTGTTTTCAGCCGCACCCAGTTGGAATTCGTTCTGGGACACCATTAAGGAGCAGTACTAAACTATCAGGAGCTATGAGGATAAATACATAAAATGGACCACGCTGTGGCAAGGAAGGGACCAAGAAATGCCAGAGTTTACCAATGTTTTTCATACCCTTCGCACGAAGTTTGGTATCAAGGATTTTGAGAAACATTTGGTACTCAAGTACCATCGCTGCCTACACTGGTACATCTAGGATGAGATTGAGTTCCTGTACATCTCCTCGCTCAGCAAGACGTACCGATACACTGTCAAGATCGAGCAAAACCTTAAACAAAAAAATCGAGACTTTTGGATCTGTGAATCCGAAGCAAGGGAAAGGTGCCCCCAAACCACAGAACAAAGGACAAAGCCAAGGCAGGGTAGCCCCGGACAACCCACAAAATCCGCAAGCAAAGAACAACACCGCGAAGTTGAAGAAGGACATGGGAAAGTGGTGTGAGTTCCATAAGAGCTCCACTCACAACACAAGTGAGTGTTGGGCCAAGCAGTTACTGGTGGCCGAGCTGAAAGCTTCTGAATCAAATGCATGTTCCGACTCTGAGTCAAAACCCGACAAGGGGAATGACAAAGGGAAGCAGATTATTGATGTGAAGCCCAATGCCACTATTTCCACCACAAATATCATAGAAGGAGGAACCCAAAGATCCAAAGGAGGAAGAGTGTCTCTTCCACTCCTAGATGTGGGTAAAGGTTTCCCTGCTATGTTATCGACATCGGGATCCAAAAGAACCTCATTTCAGCAGAGGTTGTGAAGCGATTGAGCTTATCGACCACAACACACCCACAACTGTACACCATCAGGTGGCTTCACCAAGGACGGGATCTCTGTGTCATCCAGCAGTGTTGCCTTCGATACAACATCAACTGCTTCATGGATGAGGTATTATGTGACATTGCTCCTCTTGATGTTTGTGATGTATTATTAGGCCAACCATATTTGTGGAAGCGACATGTTGTGTATGAATCAAGGCATTGTGCTATTATTATTACCTTGGGAAATAAGTTGTACAGGATACTGGAGGTAGCACCGCCTACCACAATCTCTTTGGTTACTGCAAAACAATGCACTAAGCTCATTTCCAAAACCAAGAAATTTGTTTTCCTGATGATACGTCCTCAGGGAAAGAAGAATATGATGGCCATGACCTCTAGACAAGGCTCCTCCGCACAACAACAACAAATGGACAAGGTCATGGAGGAGTACAAGGACATATTCACCTCCCCTGGAGTAGTGCCTCTACACTGTTAGGTCAAGCACTCCATCGATCTGACCACAGGTGTGTCATTTCCCAATGCACCAATCTATCAGCACTATGTTCTGGAGAGCGACGAAATCAAGAGGCAGATTTAAGAGCTGCCGCAGAAAGGTCACATCCGGCTAAGTTCATCGCCCTGTGGGATCCCGATCCTGTTGGTACAGAAGAAGGATGGGACTTGGAGACTCTGTATTGACTACCGGGTGCTGAACAAGATCACTATCCAGAATAGGTACATGATCCCACAGATTGATGACCTTCTAAACCAACTCAAGGGGGAAAAATATTTTAGTAAGATCAACTTGATGTCCAGATATCACCAGGTACCAATCGAACCCTCTGATGTGTGGAAGACTGCCTTCAAAGCTAAGGAGGGCATTTTCGAATGGCTAGTTATGCCTTTTGGGTTGATGAATGCTCCTGCAACCTTCATGAGGCTGATGGATGACATCTTGTGGACATTCACCAACTCATTTGTAGTGTTATACTTGGATGACATCCTGATCATCAACCAGAGTTGGGAAGAGCACCTCCACCACATCTGAGAGGTTCTCCAAACACTGCGACAACACAAGTTGTGTTGGGGAAATGCAATTTTGGCATGGCCCAGGTTCAGTATTTGGGATACATTATTGATGAACGGGGGGTGCATGTGGATCCAACCAAGTCCAAGTCATTCGGGATTGACCAGCCCCAACCACTCTGACAGAGCTCCGCAGCTTTCTAGGTTTTTCCAATTTCTACCGTAGGTTCGTGTTGGGGTTCTCTCATATCACTGGCCCTTAAGTCAAATCACCAAGGGAGGAGCGAAAGAAAAGTTCTTTTGCTTTGAATCTCAACAAAAGGCATTCACATAGTTGAAACATCGTCTCTGCTCTACACCAGTTCTCACATTAACAGACTTGCAACAACCATTTGAGATCGAGACAGATGTCTCTAATTATGCTATTGGGGTAGTCCTTACTCAACAGGGGCATCCAATGGCATATCACAGTGAGACACTTTCAAACACAATCCAAAAGTATCCCACTTATGACAAAGAGATGTATTCCATTGTGCAGTCCTGTTGAAAATGGAAGCATTACATTTTGGGGAAGGAAAGGATCATCCACACAGACCACCGACCCCTGTAGTTCATACAGACACAAGGGAAGTTGCGGAATTATCGCCATCAGAAGTAGTCCACATACCTGCAACAGTTCCATTTGAATATGAAGTACAAGAAGGGCGGCACCAATAATGGTGTAGACTGCCTCAGCCAACCCTCGATCATGGTGTTAACCACCGTTCTCAACCCTTGTGGGCATGAGACTTTTGATTGGCCACTTCTCTACAAAAGCGACCCAAAATTTGGCCACACATACCAGACACTCTTGGAGGGTTATCAAGTTCCCTATTTTCACCTCCAAAATGCATTGTTATGCCACTTGGGACACCTTTGTGTTCCTTCAAGTGACTGTGCCAAGATGATTTGGGAAGCGCACTATAGTCAGGTTATTGGTCATTTCGGGGTTGAGAAAACAGTGGCAGTACTGCAGAAGTATTTCTATTGGTTGAATCTTCGACAGGATGTTGGGAAGTACATCAGATCCTACACTACCTGTGCCATTTTCAAACCGACCAGCAAGAAGTAAGGCCTCTATACTTCATTGTCTACCCCTAGGCGACCTTGGGAATCCATCTCCATCGATTACATGTGGGGCCTTCCTTCTACTAAGCATGGAAACAACTGTGTTTTTGTGGTCATTGACAAATTCTCGAAGATGACCATTATGGTGGCCTGCAAGAAGAATATCACAACAGAAGCCACTGCTAAACTCTTCTTTGGACGAGTGTGGGTACACTTTGGGATCCCACAGTATATCATCTCAGATCAGGAGAATGGGTTCCTTAGTACATTTCGATCCAATCTCTGGTCGATGTTGGACACCAAGCTCACTAATTCCACAACTTTCCATCCCCAAATTGATGGCCTGACAGAGGTCGTCAACAGCATGATCGTACACAATTTGTGCATGTACAACTCAAAGCATCCATGCACATGGGATGAGAGCCTCCCCTATGTCTAGCACAGCTATAACCGAGCTCTCCACAACTCAACTCACCACGCCCTTTTCAGATGGGCTTGGGATTCCATCCAGTATGTCCCATTGATGTGGCCATACCATTTGTAGCTACTCAGGTAGATTTGTCACATGTCTAGTCTGACACTGACAAGGCAAACAACTTCATTGAACACATTCAACACATCTGCCAACAAGTCCATGACATATTGGACAAAACCAATGCTAAGTACAAGAAATGGCATGATCAACATCAGGTGCCAGACAAGTTCCATGTGGGTGACAAAGTTTGGCTACTTTGTAGAAGGAGCGCCTCATTGGGCCCCACCGCAAGCTTCACCCACTCCGATATGGGTCATACACTATCACCAAGGTAGTAGGGGACAATGCCTTCAAGCTTAGTATTCCACCATTCCTTGGTCTGCACCTAGTGTTCAATGTGGACTGACTTTGGCCCTACTTTACACTATTGTGGGACACATCCGACATTGTAGAACAACTCATACCAGCAGAGTTAAACCTAGACTGCATGGAACAAGCCACAATTGATCAGATCATGGACACATAAATCAAGAACACCCAACAGCAAAATATCCAACCATTAGGGGAGTTTTGAGGTCTAAAAGGGCCTCCTAAGGAAATTATAAAATAATAGTGGAATAATAAAATATATTAGATTACATCATCAAATTTTAGAGGGAAAAATGAAACTACTATTTTTTCAACTCGTATTTTTCAACTTATATCCCTATGGTTTACTCAAATTTGGAGTGAAAACAATCGTTGGATGAAAAATTTTGATTTCTCATCCAAGGAGTACCCATGTTGCATACTTTCGATGGACCCTGCTACACGAAAAGTGAGAAATACATGAAAAAAAGTGATTTGCAATCACATCTTTTCATGTAATTTCTCCATTTTCTTTGTAAGCAGGGGTCCATCAAAAGTATGTAACATCGTACTCTTTGGATGAGGAATTAAAATTTTGCATCCAAGGAGTACTCCGCTCGAAATATGAGTAAAACATTAGGGAGATAAGTCGAAAATACGAGTTGAAAAAAAAGTTTTATTGTTTTATTATTTTAATATTTTTACTTTTTTACTCCAAAAATGGTGAATCATCCCCCATGGTTGACATCATCATCTTGAATCTTGTTGGTTCTTATAAATTTTATTTTGGTTGTAAATTTTTCTTAGGAGGCCCATTTTAGACCTCAAAATTCCCCTAATGTATATCGAGTTGTCAAAGGAGGCCAACTCCTTTACCAGGGCAAGTGGCTAACAAGGGACCAAGTTCAACAGAAGTTTCTTCATCTCATGGAGGAACTCAATGCAATGGGGACCATTGCTTCCTAAGGGGGAAGGAATGATCCAGGTGGATATTGGTGGCCACCCATCTACTTCACTTGGACCCCCACCATTGTTTCTTTCAATTTTTCAATTTCCTTAATTGTAGCACAATTTACTATTTTTGGTAGTTTTTCAAGTCCTGAACTTTTGGAGTCATTTTGAGGTCCTAAATGATGTTTTTTAGGAAAACCACCAATGGTGAATATAAGTTTTAAACTCAGTATTCACTATCATTAGTTGTAGTCCTCAAATATATCTTTATAACGAGGTATCATGTGAATCAAATGGAGATCGTATGCCAAAGTTATGACCCTAGGAAGTTGATGTACCAACTTACCCCAACAAGGCCCATAGTTTGGCGTTTCATCACCTAGGGTTAGGTTTTTGGATGTTTATGTTTATTTATTGTTTCTCAATAATAAATAGGCCTTCAAACTTCATTGGAACACAGTCCATAGGCATGTAGCCGCCACATCTCTTCTCAGAGGTAAGCTCCCATCGCCCGAGCTAGTTTATTTCCATTTTGTATGTAAGCATATTTCGGTTCTTTGATATTAATGAAATGAAGTTTTATTTCCACTGCATCTCTGTGTGTATGGTTATATCTATAATTTGTTGCTTTCCTGTTTAAATTCGGATCATCCTCACTGTTGAGCTTGAACCCAGATGCCTTGATGCTCTACTCCCCTAATCTCCGTAAGCCCAACTCCTTTTGAAATATAATTGAAAATTGTTATGAGGTTTTGACCCTCCGAGGACATGCTGTCGAGATGATGTCATGCTGACATCAAACACACCATGTATCAACCTATGATTGGTCCAAGTGTCATCCTTATATGAGCCCTTTGGGTACCTGAAAATTTCAAAATGGCATGACACATGTCCACCTCCTAGCGGGTGGTTGGTAATGTCACCTATACCTAATGACATGTTGCAACATGTCCAGTCGAAGGAGAGAGATAAGGCTCCCCGATCATTTGTTGTGTGATAAATTTCTTTGTAAATGGTTCAATCTTGGTTCAATCCGGGGCCATGGGGTCTAGGCCTTCAATTTCTATTACAGGGTCCTGTCATTAGATGACCCCAACTCTAATAGTTGATGGATCCCTGGTCCCTAGTCCCCAGAGCCTTTTGAAATTGATTTTCTCATTAGTTACGAGATTCTGAGGTCGCAGGGTCTCCGAGATTTTGACTTTTATGGGCTTGACTTTGACTGCCACTATCTTATGATCCAGGAGGCCATTTTCATACTTATTTATATCGTTCGAAAGCTCTTCCAGAGCACTTTCTGATTGAGTGAGTCTAATGTGGTCTTTGAGTTCTTCTTCCACTCTAAAAACGGCTCCAAACTGTGCTATGCTTTGCACCTCAACCCCTTTGTTATATGAAGCATAAAAGGCAAGAAGAGTAGGGTACAACACCTTCCATGCATGATTACATCTTCTAAAGACTTGCTTCACAATGTTTGATCTCATGTTCATTTATCATGTCTAGTTCTTGGAGCTATATTGCATGATAGTCCTACAAAATGGCTCTCCACCCAACGAATAGTGAAGTTTTGTCTTCACCATTTAATTTTGTATTAGGAATTAAAACAAACTTATATTATACCAAATTGATCTATATTCTAGTGGAAAAATCAAAATTGCTCATTATGAATCACTAAGGATTCTCACTTTGCTTAACTATGTATTTGCATTCCTCTATAGTTGATGAAAACAAATATAGAGAACAAAAGTTCAATCACACAAATAAAATTCTAAACAATATGATTTATTTTTTTTATTTATAGAAACTCTCATGAGCAATAACACTCCAATATGATATTGATTTAGAATAGGTACGTGGCTTACAATCATTTTTATTTTCACACATGGAAATTAATTTGTCAACTTGAATAACTTCGTAGGAAACCTTTGAATTCTCATATAGTGTCTTGAAGTTATCCATATATGCTTTCTCTCTTTACTCTTTCCACTTACAAACCTTTAAATTTCCTTATAGTTTTGTGTATGTACATCTCTACAAATTTCTTACTCATGAGCCTTTGATGCAAATCCTTTAGCGATTCAATTTCTTCCTTTCATGTATTTTTCCTTCAAGAGTTAGTTATAGGTGGTTTGGTTGCTTTCCAATTCAATATCATATTTTCTTCACAATTTTGGACTACCCTTAAAATTTTTGTAAACACTTTCTTGTTGGTAGTCATACATGTATGTCAATGTCATTCCTAATGTGGAATCAATGTGGAAATAGGTTTCCCTCCAAATTTTGGTGAGCATATTCTTGTTGCCAACCACACATGTAAATCAATGTCATTTTTTATGTGGATTCAATGTGGAAATAGGGAAGTAATTATGGCTTCCATGGTGGCTTATACATTAATCCCTCTTCACATGCTTTATTTTCTTTTCTTTCCCTTTTCATTTGCTAACAAATCTTGCAAAATATGGATTATGCACAACATAGAGGCATGAGGGGGTGAATACACCTCCCTCCATCCTCTCCACCCTTTCTCCCATGCATCACACAAAATGTGGGGGCATGTAGGGTTGGTCTGTCATAACTTTTTACTACAAAAACAAGCTCTTAGATGCTTTTTACTACAAAAACAAGCTCTTAGATGCTTAGACTCTTCAACATGGGATATCCCATTCTAATTGACACTTAGGCCAGAATTCCTTCTCAACTCAAGAACTCAAGACCCACTCAAGCTATGTTAGATTTCAAGTTGTCAAAGCTATTGAAGGCATTGCCACCATAATTCAACATGAGAAAAGAGAGAAAGAGTTTCAAGTCATTGGCCTTTGGCCTTTTTTTCTCTTCTATTTGATTTTTATATTAACTTCTAATGCTAAAAGATGAAAGAACAACAAACCTACTTCGGTACAAAAGCTTAGTAACAAATCTTGAGTGGGCTACCAAAGAAGTATACTTATAAATTTTATCTTATTTCTTTTGTAAATGGCTCTGCAATACCCTAAGAGCCTTAGTCTTTTAATATGTATGATGAATGCCTAAAGCCTTAATCTTTGTATATATAAAAAATGAATGATTGAGTTGTTTCCTCATCAAATTAATTGCTCTTTTAGTAAGTTGAAAAAAAGGTAAAAAAGGTATGATTTAGATAATTTAAACTAAGAAACTAAATTTTATAGTTAAAATTGTTTAAAATTAAATCAATATCAAATAAATTGAAGTAAAATGTGGAAAAAAAAACATTAAAATTTATAACTGCAATTTACCAAAAATGTTTAAAAAAATCATCTAATTTTAAATATGGTAAAATAAGATATAGAGACATGCAAAAGAGTGTATATAAACCATAGACAGAGATAAGCAAAAGTGTATATATATATATACACACCAAGTCTTGAATACCAATCCTTCAGTCTATCGTCATGATTAATACATAGAATCATGTACTGGTTTTCTGGATCTTTTCGAAGTTTTCGCGTATGTTAGATGCTGTTAATAGCAGGTTTGTATGGTTTCACACGGATTTTAAGGACCACTGTTTTTAAAAACAAAAAATCTTTAGATGACTGAGCAGTGTATTGTTGGGTTTGAACATTGACTAACCTTTCCTTTACCGTAGATTTGTAATACCAGGTTACTTTTCATGTTAATACCAGGTTTGTATGGTTTCAGATGGATTTAAAGGATCCCTGTTTTGAAAACAAAAAATCTTAAGATGACTCAGCAGTGTATTGGATTTGAACATTGACTGACCTTTACTGTAAACTTACTTGTCACACCAGTTTAAATTTATAATACCAGGTCACTTTACATTTTTAAGATCAGGTTTGTAAGGTTTCAGATGGATTTAAAGGATCACTGTTTTAAAATACTAAAAATCTTAAGATGACTGAATAGTGTATTGTTCAATGTTGGGTTTGAATATTGACTAACCTTTACTGTAACTTTGTAATTCATGGACTGTTGAGCTCTTGTTCACATCATATTGGAGTATCTTTGCAATTCATTAAGTGCTTATCTTTATATAAATAGATATTAAATATTATTGAAAAAATAACATTCTCATTCTAGGAAAGTAAGAAAGAAACTTCACTTACCTGGTAGCTGTTTCTTATAAGTGGCCTTAATAGCTTTTCTTTTCCAAATTAGAACCACCCCTAGCAACACCACTATAAGAACCGCACCACCCATGCTCAATCCCAGCAATTTAGGGCCACCTTTCCCTGCAGCAAATAAAAATCTTTATTTCTGAATTTAATTATTAATTTATTTTGAAATTTTGACAGTAATTTAAATGGAAATTAATAATTTGGCGATCACTTTGTTATGAAGTATTATCCATTCAAATTTCAATTTTTTTTTTTTTACTCTGGACCATGTGGAGCAGCAGGAACGCAACAATTTACGAACAGGAAATGGAAAAGCCTCAGAACGACATCTATAAGATAATTAGAGCATATGAGGAAATGGGTCCAAACATCAGAAACAAAGATATATGGATAGCTTCCGGTGGGATTTTTTCGATGGAGCCTGTAAATAGAGGAGATATGGATGTGGGGCGGTCATAGTCATCAACCCCAGGAAATTTGACCATTCTGGTGGCAAGGAGGCCAGGGATCTAATAGCAGGGCAGAACTTTTAGCACTATGGGGAGTTTTTATAGCCACTAAATGGTTAAGGATCGATAGTATACAGATCTTTAGAGAGGCAAAAGGAATCATAGACTGGGTGCAGAACAACACAAATTTCAGTCCTTCCATTCTCAAAAACTGGATCTGTAGGATTCAGATCATTGTGAGTACTTTCCAAGTAGTTCATTTCGATCCTATCTACAGAGAACAGAATTGGACAGCTGACATGCTGTCAAAGAGAGGGATGATGAAACCTACAGGTAAAAATTTTTGTTTTCTGTTTTCCAGCAGGGGCCATCTGATCAACACACAGAGCATAAATTACGCATAGAAACAAGGGAGGAATTTGGAACTGTGTAATCTCCGACATACTTCTGGCGAAGCAAGTGGATTGCTTTATGTTTTGTTTTTTTATGTTAGTGGATTGCTTTATGTTTTGTTTTTTTATGTTTCTGGATGTTAGGCGAAACAAGTGGAAAATCTTATGTTTAGGGTTTTTTTTCATGCTACTGAATGTTGGCGAAGCAAGTGGAATGCTTTATGGATTAGTTTTTAATATGTTTCTGGACAAATGTAGAGAAGTAATGATTATAAAGATATGTTATTAGAACAGTGTCAAAGGAATAGACAGACAGCAAATTTAGGATATTGTAAGAATTTCTACCCGGAGAAGATATTGAAACATGATAATGTGCTATTTTTATATTAATACAAAGAAGTAGGGCCTTTTTTTCTACTGAACAAAAAAAATTCCAAATCCCCATGAATAAAACAAACAAACAAAATGACAATAGTACCTTCTTTTTCTGGGGATGGGCCATTGGCGGGTAACAGCAGAGGGACATGATCACTGTAAAACTTGTGCACTGTAAATTGAATCATGCAGTAGCCATTCAGGACACTTCCCTTGTTAGTTCCTAGTGAACATACATTCAAATGTGTGTAGATAGTGTTGAGGCACTGACTACACCGGCTCCCAGTAAGGTCTCTCCAGCATTCAGCCAAAGAATAAACCCCATAATCACTGAGTGTACTGTAACCCACCATACTGGACTCAGCTTTTTCCACAAGCCTCGTCAAAAGATTGGCAATCCTCCAGCTAAAACCCCCTGCATTTTCTGATTTACTTTCATTGCAGAGCCCACTAAAGGTGCCGAATGAACTTAAACTTGAATCAGGGCTGTGAGTGGCATATTTCAGAAAGCAGAGACCGAGGTGAATGCTTCCAGAAGTACCATTACAGATTTGACGAAGACTATCTCCAGCCCGTGAAGTACATGTCCGACAAGCAGAGGCATTGAGGTCGCCCCTGCACTGAACAAGACCGTAGATCTTATCTCCATTCTCTCCATAACTTGAAATATTGTAGCCTGTCTCCCCAACATTTTTAACCAACGAATTCAGAACCACTTTCAGGTTCCTCTCCAAAGCACTTCGATGCAAAATATTGTCTTGCCCGCACTCGCTAAACGAGCGATTATAAGTATCATACTGAGCTAATGTTAATCTTAGTAGTAACAGCAATAAAGAGAGAAATATATTAAATTTTGCAGTGAATTTAATGGTATTCCTTCTGCAATTACTGATATGGGAGGGGGCCATTCTGTCATTAGTAACTGAAATGATTCAATTTTTCCGAGCTCGTCCTTTCCGTTTGAAGATCTCTGAGCAGAGCGGGTTGAGGAATAACGTGTAAAGTCAGGCAAATGGGGAGAGAGGAAAGGAACTTGACAGGTTCTGATAGATACGTGTCCGTTCTGTATTCAAGTCAAGTCAAGCTCGTTTTATATTCGATTGAAGTCGAGCTCAATTCATGAAGCGATCAAAGCATCTCCGAAAGATCGGTCATCATTCCTGTTGAATAATATTTTCGAAGTATCTGGGAAAGATTCTTTGTCCTTTCAATTCCGAAAAAATAGGCAATTAATAGTAATGGTGGATAAAGCAATTTCGAAATGAGAAAAAGAAAAGGCAATTAACTAATAAGTTTTAATACCTATGCATTCAATATCATTAAAAAAACTGAAGACATCGGATTTTTGACAACTTAGTTTTTCTAAAATCTCTACAAAATTTCAAATAAAATAGTCATTTTATCTATTAATTAAATTAAGAAATAAAGTTATATTTAATTATTAATAAAAAAGAGAAATAATAAATTAATGATTAACATATTATGGATATTTTATGAGAGAAAATGATGAATAATAAACACCATGTATTAATTTATAAAATTGAATTTTTTTCATTTATTGGTTGAATAGGAAATAATGTGTATCAACTTCATAAGATGAAAGAAAAAGATAATAAACTAACACAATATATAAGTACATGATTGGGAGAAATGTTATAGATATCCAGATGATAAATCTCACATTCCAAAAAAAACTAAAAATATAATTTTAATTATTATTATTATTATTATTATTATTATAATTTATGAAAAAAATTATATATAAGTAACATATATGCTTTAAAAGAAATGCAACAATATTTTAACTTAATATGTATATATCTAAAAATGAAGTAACTCGTTTATTTGAACAATAAGTGACTCTTAATCCATAGGTAGAGTCAAGTTGTATAAATAATTATACTAAATATAAATTAAATATATTTTTAAAATAAAAATAAAAAAATTTCCCTAAGTGGTCCTAATGGGCGACCCAATTGGCAATCGAAGTAATGTGAGTCCTGAGAAAACTGAGAGATCCAAGGTTCAAATCCCACCGGTTGTGACCCAATTTATGGAGAGGACAAGTCATAGACCCGAGAGGTTCACTAGTAGCTACATGTCAAGTGGATTGCTAGCTTCCACTAGGTTACAAAAAAAAAAAATCCCTAAGTGGGGTGATATGGTGACAGTTTTAGGAGTATGGTCCCTCCCTCCCTAGTATGGTCCCTCCCTCCCTAGTTTGTAGTCATCTGTTGCACGAACGGTTTGCATAGCCTTCCCATGCATATAGAATTTGATGACAAAGGAGCCTTCCCATGCATATAGAATTTGATGACAAAGGTGAGTGGACGACAAAATGATCTACCAAGATACACCAAACTACGTGTTTTTTGGTAGAATGGAGGGAGTTATCTCATGCATACAGAATTTGATGACAAAGGTGAGTGGACAACAAAAGGATCGATGTATTCAAAGTACATCAAACTACATGATTTTTGGTAGAATGGAGGGAAGAGAATTTTTTTCCTAACGAGTAAAATCTCATCCTTTATTTGTGACACCTCGAGGAGATTAAAATGTTCCACACTTGATGTGTTAATCTAATGATAGAGTTCTATTCATCCCCTCAAGCTTTCTAGAAAGGAAAGGCCCCTTTACACCACACTCATGTGGAGATTGATGTTGTTGCAACTACTTCTACCTACCTCAATACCACCCCTCTTTATCTCTGTAGCCACGTGCAAGCAAATGAAGTGGGTGTGGGTGTTTAACAAGCCTACTGGGAGAAAGAATAGGTGGATGCAATGCTTATGGACTTTCACATAAACCCTGGTTTGAGTTGCACCCACAACACCAAATTCCACCACATTTGGAACTTTATTGGCATACAAAGACATTTTTGACCCATGCTTTGTTATCTCATGATAATAATTGGAATGAGATCTATAGTAGACTCGAGAAAGCAAAATCGTTTTTTAATTACTTCTTGCTCATGGTTGGTAAAGAAAAACATAGATGTGATCCAAGTTGAGGCTCTTGGGCCTTCCAAGAAACACCATAATAGTCCTCTAATCCTAATTAATCTTAACTCCCTAATCATTATTTTCATTAAGTTTTAATTATATAATTGTCTTTATTCCATTCTCATTAAATACTTAGTTTCCTTTATTGATAATTCTTTTATTATTATGTCAAACCTAAATGCCAAATTTTTAGGGTTTTTAACTATCCACCTAGTCATTAAATGCTTAATTTCCTCTATTGATGATTTTTTTATTATTATGTTAACCCTAAATGCCATGGTTTTAGGCTTTTTAACTATCCCACCTGGTTTCCCGGGTTGAGGAATAACGTGTAAAGTCAGGCAAATGGGAAAAGAGGAAAGGAACTTGGCAGGTTGTGATAGATAGTCAAGTCTGTATTCAAGTCAAGTCAAGTCAAGTTCGTTCGTTTTATATTGGATTCAAGTCAAGCTGAATTCATGAAGTGATCAAAGCGTCTTCGAAAGATCGTCCATCATTCCTTTGTTGAATGATGCTTTCTAAGTATCTGGGAAACATTATGTTTCCTTTCACTCGAGAAGAAAAAGGTTACAGCAGATCACCTCCGAAAAAATAAGCCACTAATATAATGGTGGATAAAGCAATTTCGAAAGGAAAAAAGGACCATTAATTAGTAAGGTTGTAATTTTTTATTTTTTTAAATGTATTTTGAATACATATGGATTTAGTTTCTTTAAAAAAAATTAGGACTTTTTTTTAAGATATTGGGAGTTTGAGAATTTAAATTTTAGAATTTTATAAATTTTTATGGAATAAATAAAGTTATTCAAAAAAAATGTTCAGAAAATAGTCATTTTACTTATTAGTTAAATTATATAGAAAAATACATACCATGTATTAAGTTAATAATAGATTTACTATCATTTCTCCATATTACTTTAGTTTAAATTAACAAAAAAAATAGTACTATGTATTAAGTTTAATTATAGATTTACTATCTCTCCTTTAATATTTGTGAATAGAATAACTTCTATATCCATTTATAAGATGAATAATAAATAATAAATAATTATAACAAATATTTATTGTATCTCGTGTGAGAAAAAAATGATGATAATAAACACCATGTGAATTAAATTGATAATGATTTATCATTTTATTCGGTTGAATGAGAATAATGTGTATCAACTTATAAGATGAAGAAAAGGATAAGGCAATAAAGTACATGATGAAGAAATGTTAAGAGGCATATCTACATGATAAAATCTCACCCTAATAATATATATATTATATTATAAACTATATATATAAATATATATATAATAAATATTTTATTATTATTATATTTATTTATGAAAAGAATTTATATATAAGTTAAAACATAGTGTTTTAAAAGAAATTAACAATTTTTAAACTAATATTATAACTCAAAAAAAACCATACTTCATGTTTATTTGATACAACATTGAACTCTTAATTAATGCAGAGTTTCAGTTGTATTATAATTATACTAAATAACAAATTAATTATATTTTTAAAATAAAAATAAAAATATTTCCGTAAGTGGTTCTAGTGGGCCGCCCAGTTGGTGATTGAAGTAATGTGAGTCCTGAGAAAACTGAGACATCCAAGGTTCACATCCCACAGGTTGTGACCCGGTTTATGGAGAGGAGGACAAGTCATAGACCTGAGAGGTTTACTAGTAGCTACATGTCAAGTGGATTTCTAGGTTCCTCTAGGATACAAAAAAAAGGGAAAAAAAAAAATACCTAAGTGGGGTGATATGGTGACAGCTTTAGGAGTATCATCTCTCCCTTCCCAGTTTGTAGCCATGTGTTGCACGAACGACTCCTTGCATAGCCTTCCCATGCATATAGAATTTGATGACAAAGGTGAGTGGATGATAAAATGATCTACGAATTCAAGGTACACCAAACTACATGATTTTTGGTAGAATGGAGGGAGTTATCCCATGCATATAGAATTTGATGATAGAGGTGAGTGGACGACAAAAGGATCTATGTATTCAAGGTACATCAAACTACATGATTTTTAGTAGAATGGAGGGAATTATAGTCAAACGAGAATTTTATTTCCTAACGAGTAAAATCTCATCCTTTATTTGTGACACCTCGAGGAGGTTAAAATGTTCCACACTTGACGTGTTAATCTAATGATAGATTTCTATTCATCCCCTCAAGCTTTCTAGAAAGGAAAGGCCCTTTTGCACCACACTCATCCAGAGATTGATGTTGTTGCAACCACTTCTACCTACCTCAGTACCACCCCTCTCTATCTTTGTAGCCACATGTAAGAAAATGAAGTAGGCGTGGGTGTTTAGCAAGCCTATTGGGAGAAAGAATAGGTGGATGCAATGGTTATGGACTTTCTCATGAACCCTGGTTCGAGTTGCATCCACGACACCAAATTCCACCACATTTTGGAACTTTATTGGCATACAAAGACATTTCCGACCCATGCTTTGTTATCTCATGATAACAATTGGAATGAGATCTATAGTCGACTCAAGATGAGGAAAGCAAAATGGTTTTTTAATTACTTCTTCCTCATGGTTGGTAAAGAAAAACAAAGTTGTGATCCAAGTTGAGGCTCTTGGGCCCTCCAAGGACACCATGATAGTCCTCTAGTCCTTCTTAGAAGACGGTGGTTGTTGCACTCCTAACTAGCCTTAACTCCCTAATCATTATTTTCAGTCATTTTCAATTATATAATTGTCTTTATTACTAAGAGTGTTGGTCATTAAATACCTAGTTTCCTCTATGGAAGATTCTTTTATTAATATGTTAAGCCTAAATGCCTTTTTTTTAGGCTTTTTAACTATCCCACCTAGTTTCCCTAGGAAGGCCTATATGACCTTCTATTTTATGTGGCCACTTTGGTATGCATGAATGCTCCTCTTAAACTTTACTCATAGTTTTAACTTAACACGCACACACATATATAATTTTTATTGGTTGTTCATGGTTGGTGAAGGAAAACAGAGGTGTGATCCAAGTTGAGGCTCTTGGGCCCTCCAAGGGCACCATAAAAGTCCTCTACTCCTTCTCATGTGGTTGTTGCACTCCTAAGTAGTTAACTCCCTAACCATTATTTTCATTAAGTTTCAATTATATAGTTGTCTTTATTATATTGAGTGTTGGTATTTAAATTTTAAATGCTTAGTTTCCTCTATGGAAGATTCTTTTATTATTATGTTTAGCCTAAATGCCCTTTTTTTAAGGCCTTTTAACTATCCCACCTATTTTCCCTAAAAGACGTATGACTTTCTATTTTATGTGACCACTTTGTTATGCATGATGATCCTCTTAAACTTTACTCATAGTTTTAATTTAACATCTGAAATTATTAACATATCAACTTAATAAAATTTCATAATATCTATGTAAAATCAACTTTACCTATATATATAACAATTTTATATAATTATATATATATAATAATATATAAATATAAAATATATATATTAAAAAAAATAAATATATATAATATATAATAATATATATTCAATCATATAAATTTAAAACAAAATTGCAGCACCATATTTTTTTCAATAAAACACGGAAAATAAGAAAGAGCTAAACTTTTCTTTATTCCAAATTCTTGATACCATCTCTTTTAATTTCCACACTTAAACCAAAAGTAGCCACCAAAAGTAAGTTGGAAATCACTTGGTTTTGTTGACCCTAAGCTTGTAGTGTGAACATAACGATCATACGTTACGGAAAAGCAGCACCAAATCAGATCGTTGATTCAATGGTACAAAATAGATCGTGCATTATTGATGGAGCAATTATGGAGATTTCAACTTTTCACTAAAGAAAGAACTACTGGCCTATCGGTGAGCTCTACGTTACTGATCCATAACGCGCCATGCGAAATCAATATTGACCAGCCAATTAAAAAGTCACTAAAAAACTGGAGAAAAAGTGTCCAGTGGGGTTACATCAAAAGGAGTTGCGATTATAATAGGATTCAAATTTTCTTACTTTTCCCATTAAGGAACCAGAGAGAACACTAATGAGATTATTGCAAATCAATCTTAAACACCAAAATTCTAAAACTCACGTTACCACATCTTTTAATACATTAATTAATCTCCGCAAATTCACTAAAGAATAACACACAAATAGAACATTAAAAAACCAAGAATGTAACTCCCTCATTGTTGTTTGAAATTTGCCCAAGAGCAATTCATTTTCGATTGGATTTTCTACCGGTGGTAATGCGGGGTGAAAGGTTTGAAGTATTTTTCATAATTTTATAATAAAATTTTGATGACTTGTCTCCAAAGCAATTTATTTTCCATTAGATTTTCTCTGTGGTATAGTGGGGTGAAAGGTTTGAAGCATTTTCCATCATTTAAAGATAGGATTTTGATGACTTGGATGAAGTTTTTACAATTTGTTTTAACAGTTGTATGGGTTTGAAGCATTTTTCATAATTTTAGGATAGGAATTTGATGACTTGGATGAAGTTTTCACAATTTGTTTTAATAGTTGTATGGGTTTGAAGCATTTCCATAATTTTAGGATAGGATTTTGATGACTTGGATGAAGTTTTCACAATTTGTTTTAACAGTTGTATTTTTTCTTGATCTGAACTTTTTATATTTGATTCTTCTACTCGTTCATTTTCCTCCTTTCATTTGTTTGAATCATGATTTTGTTTTCTTTTTCAACCTCTTCTTTATCTCCTACATTGGGTGTTGGCCCCTTAAGAATGGATCAGATTGAAGCGTTTGAAGCATTTTCCATAATTTTAGCATAGAGTTTTGATGACTTGGATGAAGTTTTCACAATTTGTTTTGACAGTTGTACTTTTTCTTGACCTGAACTTTTTATATTTGATTCTTCTACTTCTTTATTTTCCTCATTTCATTTGTTTGAATCATTTTTTTTTTCCTTTTTCAACCTCTTCTTTATCTTCCACATTGGGTGTTGGCCCCTTAAGAATGGATCCGATTTAATCGGTGGTTGATCAAGTTTTGAATGAAGATATGTTGTTGGTTCCTCTTTAATTTTCTAGTCTAAGATTTTTAAATTTCCCTTGTTTTCTAAATCACCAAGAATCAAGTTTTGAATGAAGATATGTTGTTGGTTCTCTTCAATTTTCTTCTCCATGATTTTGAGATTTTCCTTGTTCTCTAAATTGCCAAGAATCTCATATTTCTTCATGTTTAAAGGGGTTTATCTTCTACATTGGGTGTTGGACCCTTAAGAATGCATCACACCCAATGGGTGGTTGATCAAGTTTTGAATGAAGATATGTTGTTGGTTGCTCTTCAATTTTCTTCTCCATGATTTTTAGATTTTCCTTGTTCTCTAAATTGCCAATAATCTCATATTTATTCATGCTTGAAGGGGTTGTGTTTACTTGAGATGATTGTTGATTGGATAACCTTTTTCATTGCAAGTTCCTTCTTATATTCGAAAGCATCTTGAACTCCTTTTGTTCAAAACATTCTTGAACTTGGGATGCTTCCTAGATAGATTCGTGGGGTGCTTTATTGAATTTTAGACAGTTTTGACAAAAAATATCTTATGCATGACATGTCATGCATTTAAATGGGATTTACTCATAACAGTCCAATACTTCTTGATAAATCCACCCATCAAGATTTGTAGGGGTTTAGGAAGTCCCTTCTCCAAATGACTCTCAGATTTCTTTCTAATTTTTGGGAAAGATAAGCCATTTTACAAATTTGTTAATCATAAATGGACCCCAAAAATTTAAAATCAAAGATTTACTACCTATTTGAGAAGAAAAGAATAGTTATAAAATTTTAAAGTCATGATAGATTTTTCATTGACTTATCAATATTTATTTCCCATAGCATGTTATGGTTTAGTCATTTAAAGCTAACTGACAAGGCACTAATTCTCTATTTAATGAATAGTTTGTGTCTCCATAATTGCTCAATCAATAATGTGTTAGTGCCTTTCGAAATAGCGACTAGTTTTTTATTTATATTTGTTATGAAAAAAAATACAAAAGTAAATGCATAATAAACACATAACAACAATAATAGATGGAGGAAAAATATTTCATATAATTCTTGTTGTATAACCCCCTAAAACCTAATAAGTGTCCTCTCAACTCCTATTGATGGCCCAACCTCTAGGAGGAGGCTTTCATCCTCCTCCCTCGCCCCTACTGCCACCCCCACCCCCTCCTTATATGGTTTCCTTCACTACCCTTGTTGATATCCAAACCAAATCAACAAGCCTATTCAATTGAGATTTGTAAAATTCTTCAAGGAAATTCCTAAAGTTGTTCTGCATGTTTCCCCATCCTAATTAATGGCTCTACATATTTCTATGTGCACCCTCATAGGCCAATTTATTGGAATATGGCCTTCTCCCTAATTGATGGGAAATTGGGTGGACAAGAACTAGGCACCCATGATAAAAGATAATCTCTCATTATCATTCTACAATAAGGGTTTTTTTGAATTCCTTTTTGAAGGGAAGGCTGGTAGAGATTTAATCTTCAGGAGTGGCCCATACTTTCTGGGGGTCCAAGAATTATACTTGAACATGTGGATCTTGAACTTTAACCCTAAAACGACATCCCCTCAATTGTCCCTGTATGGTTCAAACTTCCGCACCCCCCCTTCATTTTTGAAACAAAGAAACCTTAATAAATATTGGCAATGTTTGGGGAGATATATTGATAAGGAAGAACCAAAAGAAATAATGTTTTCCTGTGTCATAATATGTGTATAATTCGACCTTGAAAATGACTTCTAGAAGCCATCCAACTCAACCTAAACAACCATAGATTTATAGAAGAAATGGACAACAACAAAATCCCTTCAAATGAAAATCATGTAATGAATATAGTCATTTTGTGAGACACTATCCAAAGGTCCCTCTAGGAGAGAAACAAGTTAAGCAAGGGGATAAGTGGAAACAACCCCAAAGAAGTGGAATAGGTCAAATCCTGTTAGGGTCCCACCCTAACCCCCTTATTTATGTAGTGGGATCATGTCATAGTAAAGAGTCAATAAAGCCCATATTAATAATTGTAAGTGGTTAACCCGCAAGGACCACAGTTAGTTGCAAATGGGCCATGGTATTAGATAGATGGTATTAATAAAACCCATGGTATTGATCCATGGTATTACATGTATGATTCATATATAAAGGATAGAGACTCCCTGCGAGGAGCATCCTGTCTTATTTTTTAATCAAGCTCTGCTCTATTGGAGGTTACCCCCTCGAAGAGGCCAGTGAACATTGCTTTCTGAATAATAAAATATTTGTTGTTGACTCTCACTATTCTATGTTCTGGGTATCTTTCTTCGCATATTCTGTATTTGGGTATCTTTTTGCAGGTTAAGATCATAACAAGTGGTATCAGAGCACTTTCCAGGGCCGGTGGGATCTCCATTTCTTAGCAAAAATTTTTTTGGCTAGAGACGTGTTTCAGCGTCTTTAAACCACGGGATCTGTCATTGAGCGCATAAACCTGTGGATTTGGGGAGGCAAGCACGCAGGAAATACAAGAGGTGGTCACGCTTGTTGGACTCCCTTGTAACCCCTGTGGGTACCCCTTCGAGAAGTAGCACATCAGACAGAACCACGTACGAACTATCTTCCAAGTACCTTCTAGGTATATCGGAAGCCCCTAGCTCCTTTGCAACCTAGCCATAGATAAATCGTCGGCCGTCTTGCTGCTACAGTACACCGAGAATAGCACTCGGAGAGATTACTCGCCCGTACGATAGGGTAGTCGGGTTGTACGGCTAAGGGTACAGTTGATCCTCCTTAGTGAGAGCCCTGAAACATTGGGCCGAGTACTACTGTCAGACCCTTATGTATATTGCGATCTATAGCACCTGACACTCCTCGAGACCATAGTTCCCTTTTCTATCTTGGGATCACGCATCATCTCTGCCAGATCCGCTTGTGCAAAGGGGTGTAGCAGCAGTAGACATCAGCCCGATCCATTAGATCCATCAGATCCACAACATCAATCTATTCAGCCGCTCAGAGCTATCCGATCCACCATTCAGATCTCTCAGATCCACCTGATCTGAGTAGTTGTGTGGGGTTTCTACACCAGAGCACTTATTGGTGATCTAGCCCATCAGAATCACGACGACGAGCTGAGCACGGTGGTACCATTTAATTCTTAGTGAAAAAAAAAATGGCGGTCCCAAATTTCAAGAACATAAAGTCGGTGCATGGTAGAAACTAGAACTCAAGCTATGGCCAATGAGAGGATGGAAAAACTTGAACACCTTGCAATCCCTCCAAACTTAGATTGACAGACTAACCAGCTTAATCCCGAGCATAATCCCGAAGGTCAAGGAGGAAGCCCATGAGGAGGCATATATTGGCAATGGACACAGTGAGGGTGAGTCTAGCCATTCTCTTCACCTCTAGGGCCCCCAACAACAATCCCGTCTGAGACCTCCCAAGTTGGATATGCATAAATTTGATGGTTCTCACCCGGCAGCATGGATAACACAAATGGCGCAGTATTTCAATCTGAATAACATCTTATATAATGAGACTTAGCTTATGGTGGGGAGCATGTACTTGGACAATGAAAGGTGGAAATGGTGGGAATGGCATCAACGTTGCAATGCACCTTTTTTGACTTGGGCCACCTTCAAAAAAGCTCTTACAGAATGCTTTGACCAGGAATCTTCTTTTTTGGGTCATCTTACTAAGCTCTGACAGACTGGCACAGTGGATGAATATATTACAGCCTTTGAGCTTAGCCTTTCGCACTAGGGGTCTCTCAGATTGGTCCTACACGGAATGTTTAATAGTGGTCTTAAAGAGGCCATAAAAGCCCACGTCCAACTGCACCACCCTCCCACATGGATTGAGGCTTGCAAGGTAGATCGTAACGTGGAATGTGCATTAGCAGCCCAATACACTCGCCCAAATTTCACCACCAAGGGCCGCCCCCCACAGGCTCACAGCACGACTCAAACACTTAAGGTTCAAAAGGTGTCACTTGCAGAAATGGCTGAAAGAAGAAAGCAGGGATTGTGTTACTACTGTGATGAAAAATACTCCCCAGGTCACAAATGCAAGGAGCCCAAATTTTTTCAAATTAATGCCACTAATTACAACTCATCGGAGGAAGATCCACCACTTGAGGAACTTGAAGCGGTAGAAGAGGACAACCAAAAGGACAATGTCCCTGACAAACCAGTTATTTCACTGCATTCTTTGGCAGGGATTTCTTCACCTCAAACTCTCAAAATCAGAGGTTTTATTAAACATCGCCCAGTAGTAGTCTTAATTGATAGTGGAAGTACACATAATTTCATCCATCAAAAAGTCGCGGAAGTAGTGTATTGTTTTGTACGAGAAGTTTCTAACTTCCAAGTCCAAATTGTGGATGGGGGCACAATGAAATGTGAAGGCCGCTGTGAAAATGTCAAACTTCAAATGGGGGATTATCAGTTGAAGACCCACATGTTTTCAATACACATGGGTGGGTGCGACATTGTCCTCGGGGATGAATGGCTTCACACTCTTGGGCCAATCACAATGGATTTCCAGGAGTTATATATGAGTTTTAAGCAGAACAACTCTACACATACCCTTTGTGGACTCCAGGCGGGAGCTCCCTCTATCATCAACTCACATAGGATGGAAAAATTGCTAAAAAAGGGCCATCATGGAGTTATAGCTCAATTTCATGCCATCCAGGCAGTCGAAACCAAGTCTTTGCCGATTCATCCTGAGATGCAACATATTTTAAATAACCATCTGCTGATCTTTGACAAGCCTCATGAGCTTCCACCCTCGAGAGGGGAACATGATCATAGCATCACCTTGGTTCCTGGGGCCCAACCCCCAAATGTGTGCCCATACAAATATCCGTTCACCCAAAAGAATGAAATAGAAAAAATAATCAAGGAACATTTGGAAGTAGGTGTCATACGTCCCAGCATTAGTCCTTATTCATCACCAGTGGTCATGGTACTCAAGAAAGATGGGGAATGGCGGATGTGTCCAGACTTCAGGGCCCTTAGTAAGTTGATAGTCAAAGATAAATTTCCCATCCCGGTGGTTGATGATTTGCTGGATGAACTCAATGGGGCTCAATTCTTCACTAAGCTGGATCTTCGCTCAGGCTACCACCAAATTCGCATGAAGTAGGACGACATTCCAAAGACTGCTTTCCGAACTCATGAAGGCCATTATGAGTTCTTGGTCATGCCATTCGGTCTTCGTAATGCCCCATCTACTTTTCAGAGCCTTATGAACCATATTCTCAAACCATATCTCAGGAAATTCGTTCTTGTCTTCTTCGATGACATCCTCATCTATAGTTGCACTTGGGCCGCACATCTTCAACATGTAGATCTACTCTTGCAACTGCTCCGCAAGCATAAATTATTTGTTAAGATTTCCAAGTGTTCGTTTGGCATGGAAGAAGTTGAATATTTGGGCCACATTGTGGGGCGTGTAGGTGTCAAGGTGGGCCCCAAAAAGATCCAGGCAATGCAGGATTGGCCTCAACCTAAGACCTTGAAGAGCCTGAGAGGATTTTTGGGTCTCACAGGCTATTATCGCAAATTTTTCCGCAATTGTGGTCGCATAGCGAAGCCCCTCACTCAACTCCTAAAGAAAAATTCATTCTTTTGGAATGAGGATGCACAACAGGCATTTACAACTCTCAAAAATGCCATGTGTTCCACTCCAGTCTTAGCACTACTTGATTTCACCAAATCTTTTGTCATTGAATGTGATGCTTCAGTTACAAGTATTAGGGCAGTCTTAATGCAGGAAGGTCGACCTTTGGCCTTCACAAGCCAACAACTAAGTGGGAAGAATCTGGGTCAATCTACCTATGAGAAGGAAATGATGGCCATCTTACATGCAGTAGAGACCTGGTGTCCTTACTTACTGGGGCGACGTTTCCAAATCCGCACAGACCATCACAGTCTTAAATATTTTTTGGAGCAACGCATATCCTCCCACAACAAAATAAATGGCTCGCCAAAATGCTGGGATATGATTATGAGATCGTTTACAAAAAAAGGCAAGAAAATAGTGTAGCAGATGCATTATCTCGCCAATTTGAGGAAGAAAGTACCCTGCCAGCAATTTCCCTTCCCATTCCAGAATGGATTGAAGAGGCTCGCAGGGAATTGTTTTCACATCCCGGGCTCTCCCAACTCATTTCTCAATTGCAGGCGAATCCAAATCCCACCAAGGGCTACTCGTGGCAGAATGAGATTCTTTGCTATAGGGACAGAGTCGTAATATCACCAACATCCACCCTCAAAAGTCGCATTTTGGCAGAATTGCACTCATCCCCCATTACAGGATAGTCAGGCTTTCATAAGACATATGCTCGCACCAGAAGATCATTTTTTTGGACAGGCATGAAAAAGGAAATCCTTACTTTTGTAGTAGAATGCGATGTCTGTCAATGCCACAAAGGGGAGACTGTCAAAGCACCAGACGCATTACAACCATTTCCCATTCCGGCATCAATATGGACGGAGGTTTCTATGGATTTCATTACAGGCCTTCCAAAGTCAGGAAACAAGTCAGTCATCATGGTGGTTGTGGACAAACTTTCGAAGTATGCTCATTTCTGCGCCCTACCCCACCCGTTTACACTGACTTTGGTCGCTCAATCTTTCATGGATCAGATCTTCAAATTGCATGGCATGCCCACTTCTATTGTGTCCGATCGTGACCCGATCTTGACCAGTAATTTTTGGCAGGAACTCTTCACGCTACAAGGCACCCAACTAAAACTCAGCACTTCCTATCATCCACAAACAGATGATCAAACTGAAGTTGTCAACAAATTTCTGGAAACCTACCTTAGGTGTTTCACTTCAGAAAAGCAACATCTTTGGGTACAGTGGTTACCTCTGGCTGAATGGTTGTATAACACCAACTATCATGCCACCACCAAAATGACTCCCTATGAAGCAGTA
>APFE030112538.1:142621-163012 GCA_000404065.3 Pinus taeda
CCTAGATCTCAGCCATGCTCAACAAGAAAGGTTAATGCAGCTGAATGGGTTGGACGAACTTTGAATGCAGGCCCTCCTCCACTCAGAAGTGACTCAACTTCAGAGGAAGGTGTGGCATGACCGGCACCTCAATGACAAACAATTCCAGCCGAGAGATTGGGCGCTGCTATATGATTCCAAACATAAGGATTTTAAAGGAAAGCTGAGAACAAGGTGGCTAGGACCATATGCAGTGGAAAAGTGTAATGGAAATGGTTCCGTCCTTATCCAGACTATTGATGAAGAAGCCATCTCCATACTCGTCAATGGGCATCGACTAAAGATCTACAGGAAACCTCTTTCGAGGCAAAAGTTCGTCAAAACTATGGAAAAATCAGTGCTGGTCATAGAGAAGGGTTCTACCTCTGTTTTGGGCACACCCTGAGCATCATTTTATATTCAAAAAAAAAATGCAATAAAAAAGATCCTTGGGTGAAAACCTTTTTGAGGCGCCCAAGGCAGGTGGTAGGAGTGAAAACCTCATTGAGGCGCTCCTGTTGTCTCTCTGAAAAAGAATGGGAATAAAAAAAAAAGATCCTTGGGCGAAAACCTTTTTAAGGCGCCCAAGGTAGGTGGTAAGGGTGAAAACCTCATTGAGGCGCCCCTGTTGTCTCTTAAAAAAAAAAAGAGAAGAGAAACAAAAAAAAAAAGAAAAAAGAAAAGAGAAACAAAAAGGAAAAAAAGAAAAAAGAAAACAAGTTGATCTCTGAAAGTGTTGCAGGTTGTAGGTATACAACGCACCAAAGGAGGACTCTCAACTCGAGGACAAGGGTCCCTATCAAGCTACCAGACAGCCTCTCATGCACACCCACCATGAACACTCATTTTTCGAAAGTTTTGGCACAATCGGATCATGGTTCAGCCTTCTACAGGAAGCTACAGGACTTTCTACAGGAAGTTCTGTATTTCTACAGGAAACTTCCTGTAGAACTTTTGGACGGGCCAGAATCGAATGCAGCGAAGGATTTGGAGCTTAAACTCGGCTGAGGAGGCATGCAACCACCCTTTTCTTCCATCCTCCACTTGCTTCACCTCTTTTCACCATCGTCACTCCAATCTGAGCAAGCATACTTGCACATGCAACCAGAACTCTGTTTTTCAAATAAGGAAAATTGTGTTTTTTTAATCTCAAAAATAAGGTCTTCTGAGGCTCGAGCACTCACCTGTTTAGGCAACCTCAAGACCTTTCACCTATGCAACGTAACTTGAATTATGTCAGCATGCACCCCAGAAGGAGAAACGGCTACAGGATGTCCTACAGGAATCGTGTAACAGCTGATCCAGCTGGAGTACCTACCACGAAGACACCAGCAGCTCGCAGAACCAGTGCATGCCGTATTCGCCACCAGAGGAATGGGTCTCCAAGGCTCACAGCCAGCAGCAGCCAATGCAGGGAAGCTCCAGCACTTGAACACGATGCAGCAGCATGCAGATCCAGCATCCCTCGTCTTGAAACCTGGAAAAAACCACGTCCACGGCCGCACAGATAAGTGTCTAACCTTATTTCGTCCAATTGCATAAGCTATACTCTGAATATGCGTGACTGTGAGAATGGACGGATTGAACAAGGCTGGTTGCCACTCAACTGGCCACCACAGCCAGTCAAGTGGCCTCGTAGGATCCAAACTGGATTGATTATGCCGAAAGGGTGGATAATTGGCACGCGGGAAGTGTCCAATCGGGGAGAAGGGGAGGTATGACAAGAATGGCGGCAGTAAATACAGAGGAAAGAATTCGGCGGTCAGGGGCACGCTGGGGAATGATTGCAGTGACGTCGGCCAACGGATCAGCGGGGACAGCTCACCCCCGCGCCATGAATTCCGCAGCAATTCGAAATTGGCCGGTTGATACTTATGATGCATTGCAGTCATTTATGAACACAACCGTTTTCCAGCCAAATGTGCGTCCTCCTCCTCTGCAAGTGGTTAGCCCGAAGTTTTCGACCTGTTCAAACGTCCTGCTACTACTCAGACTAGTCCTTCGTTACCGTAACCTCCTCCAGAAGCCGAGAACAACTTCTACAGGAAGCTGCGCTATAGGAAACACGGCATCCGAAGCAGTGCAGACTGTTCACGTCGAGGGTGGTGAATTTCGGTGAGGTAGGCAGAATTTAACATCCCCATGCAAAAAACAAAAATTCCAAAGGTGGTGAATTCGACGTAGTGAAGGGGGTAGAGAAATTTGAGTGCAATCCTGTCTGAATTTTTTTATGTCGCTGTCGAAATTGTCTTAGTAATCTGCATGAGAAATTTCCTCCACGCATGCATGAAAATTCCCTCATGTAGAAAGTGATACATTGTCAAAACACTGTTAAAATTGTAAATTTTATGCCGCTGTGTGTAAAACAAAGACGTAGCTCTGCGCTCCGAGTGAAAATTCCCAAAATTCTCCTTCTGTATATGTGAGCAGGCAAATTCAGCACAGGGTAATCGACCAAAGGTATCTTTTTTTTTTTCGCTCTGAGGAGGGAATCCACCCAGAATTCCCAGTCTGCGTGAAAACACGAGCAAACATAGAGTTTTACCATGCTGGGTGGGTTCATTCGAAAAGAACCTTCAGACTCAAAGAAATTACGGGAAACCCCTGAGGTGGTAGACCTGTTTTCCTGTGCACAATGGATGTCATTTTGTGACAAGCTCCAAGGGCACGACGATGAAATTACAGAAGAATTCCTTCGATCCCTAAAGCCGAAGTCAAAAACATTGGTCGTTGTCAATTTCAGAGGACTAACCCTCAGACTCACCCCACAGCTCATCAGCAGGGTAACTGATCTTCCAATGGGGATGCCTTGGGATAAGGAGGAGAGGAAGCTGGGTCGGAAGGCTAAGGAAGAATTCTTCTTTCTAGAAGAACAATTCTCAGAAGATAAGAACGGAGTTCATAGGACTAGCCTACAACCGTTCTGGAGTGAAGTCAGCCTCCAAATTATGAAGCATATTACGTGTGAGGGGCGATTTAGCATCATATATGGTTATCATTTTCGGCTTCTCACGGAACTCAGACACCACATGGACCTACCCTCAGAGCAAAAAATTGAGCATTCCTTATTTCCTCCTGCAGTCCATGACTGAATGTGCCACCAAACTCAGAGAGGGGACACCAGACCAGCTAGCTCATCATGGGCTTATTAAGCTCCTCATGGAAGATGCACTCCACACTTTCACTGTCCCTCTCTCCTGGGAAATTTTCCAGAATATGTCAAAGGAAGATGACATACGAGTCTTAGCCGAGGAGCTCACTTCTTCTAGCAGTGAGGAGAAGGAGCCTACTCAAGCCGAGAAGAAAGTTAAAAAACAAGACACCCCTAGCAAAACACTGAAGAAGGAGAAAAAAGGAACTCCAGCAATAGGGCAAGCTGCCAAAACAGGGGATGATGGGATTGCATCAACGCCCATGGAAAAATGACTATAGAGCCAAGCAGAACGGACTGAGAAAGTCCAAGATAGTAAGGGCACCCCTAAGGCAACCTCAGCCAAGATAAAAGAAAAAGTCCCCTCAGCTAAGTAGGCTAAAACAGTGCCCTCGGCTTCTACAGGAAAGCAGCAGAGTATTTCTACAGGAAAGTTGAAAATGACTTCTATAGGAAGCCAGAAAGCAATCGCTACAGGACTTTCTATAGGAAGTCCAAAAGGAGGACAACAGAAGAAGTCGGCCGAAATCCTAGCTAGGGAGGCAGCAGCTGTGCTGGCCGCCCTAAGTACCTCTCCCAAGCCAAAAGAAAAACGCAAGAGGGAGACTCCTCTGTATTTCAAAGCGAGAAGGAGTGTAAGAACTAAGACTGGCAGACCCCAGCCTCCATCAAAAGAACCAATCACTGTCAAGGATACCCCTACCACACCAAGGGATAAATCCCCCTCCAAAGAATCCATTACTTATGAGCGGGGAAGCCCAAAAACATCCTCATGGAGGGACAGAATGGAAAAATTAAGCTCAGAAGCCTCTCTACAGGATGCTGAGGCTATTCTACAGGAAACTTTGGCTAGGCTGAAAGAAACTGAGCAGATGGAGGAGAAAGCAGTCGAGTCACCACAAGAGGAGGAGGGAGCAGCCAAGTCACCAGCAAAGGAGGAGAAAGCTGACGTTATCATGGAACCAAGCCCCCAGCCCAACTTGGGCTCTTATAACTTTTTGGAGGCCGGCAGAATTATTCCCCAAAAGTTCACAGTGCCACTGTTTTTAGCACTAGAGGAAGAACGGGTATGAACCCACACGTGGATAAGGATAGCTAAATCTAAGGGGGTAGCAGATATCGGGCCTCTAGAGGAAAGGCTCAAGGAAGCACAAAGGGAGTTGGCAAGAGTAAGGCATGTGGAAAGCTCCCAGCAAGCCAAGTTAAGAGAAGAGAATGAGCTGCTCAGACAACAGCTCCAGCTGCAGGGACAGAGGAAAGAAAAGGACACGGCAGCCAAGGATCCCTCAACAGAGCCTCAAGGAAAAGAAGAGATGCAAGCTGATATTGAGGAATTCAACCAGCAGCTACAGGAAAGGGGACTGCAGGCAGGTATGGAGATACAATCCCTAAAGCAGCAGGTGCAAGAAAAGGAGGCACAACTGGCCTGCATGGCCAGTTGGGCAATGGAAGCACTGCAATGTAGGCAGCCGGCCAAATCTTATGGCCTGTACCTAAGGGACCAGTGGCTGCAGTTCCAAATTAATACGTTGGCACAGAGGGGTATCTCTCACATCCAAAACCCCCAGCAATTCACAGATTTATGTAACACCAGTTCATCGAAAGATAAGGCCAAGCTTTCAGAGTTTTACCTCCATAATTTGGCCCTTCCAAACATCACTTCGTGGGACCCCAACACAGCAGTAGGGGACATGTCGCTGATGGCAATGACCTCATGGTTAAACCACGAAGAGAAGAGAGCAGCTAAGGTCAGGAATGTCATGGACGGGGAGTTACATGAACCACTGTTGATTAGAGCAGAGCCAGGGGACCCCACAGCACTGATATCCGCTCACCAACACCTAGCAATTAACTCTCGGGGTTTATTAGAGTACATGGATCGCCAGGCCCAGGCCATAGCACACTTCGAGGATATGGAGAGATTACTAGGGGACAATTGTGTTCATGCTTGCACTCGTAGGTGGAACACATTGTCCCATAGCCTCAAAATTCGAGAATATCACACTCCAACTCGGATGAGGGAGCCTTTGGCACGGGTACCTCTCTACAAGAAGTCTATGCAAAACCTCCAAGCCAATTGGATTGGCCCCAAGCTAAATCCACCCTTGCTTTTTGGATTGTTAGAGGGAGGCACAGAAGAGGAGGAGCATAAGCAGTGGGAAGAAGTGGAGAGGAAAGTCGGATTCCATGACAGTGTGGAGGACACTACTTCAAAAGCCTGGGATGTGAGGGTGGCCATCAAAGCAATGAAAGACGAGGAGCTAGACTAGTTGCTCAGAGGATGAGCAACCCTTTTTAGCAGGGGGGTGATGATGAGCCCCAAAATTGGTAACTTGTTGGGCTCATTTGGCCTAATTATCCTTGTTCAGTCCTTGTTCAAATCCTTCATTTTCTATAGTTTATACATTATTTTCAGTATGTTTATGTCATTGGTACGAATAAGGGAAGTCACTTTTCCTAGGTGCTTAACACGTGCTTATTTCAGGTTTTTTGACATATATTGGAGCAAATTCAAAGCAATCATGAGCTATAAGGCAGCCAAGCCTGAGGTGAGGATTCGAAGGGGGTTGCTTATGGCATTAAATAACCCTTCCTCGGGATCTTCACCCCCAACTCCGAGCTCCAAAGACCACTGAGCCAAATCTAGAAGGCAGCCAAGCAGCATTTAGAAGGGACTGTTTAACTCACAGTTTGACAGCCGAGTTCCAGAAATTGAGGAGGCCAGTTAGGTCCCTCGTGATGTATAAATGTTGAGGCCTCAGCTTTCGTAAAAAGACTTTTGAAACTATTGTGTACTTTGCACCTCAGTGCTGCCAATCCTATTTTGTTCTTTTGTAGCCATTTTCGGCATGACTTTTATGATTATTTTTGGATAATGAGAAGTAGTTTGGTTTCCTATCAAATCTGAGTTTTTCATAGGAGCCATAGCTCTCAGGGTTGGGCCCAACCTGAGAGCCTAGGGCCTCCTTTCTGTATTGTTACTTTTCCTTTATGTATCACTGTTTTCCTTTATGCATTTGAACATATTTCTGTTATGTAGATTTCGTTATGAATGACATTGTTTTAGGTGCTTTGGTAGGACAATAACAGCAAAACCTCCAAGAAAAAGGACAACCACACTCCTAGTTTCACCTCACCCTTATTGGATTTGGGGCTGGAATTGAGGAAACAGTGCTGCCTCACAAAAACACTAGTTTGCTTGATTATGCAATCTTTAGTGTGCTTGTTTTTATTAGCAGAGATTAGTCATGGGTTTGGACATCTAAAATGTTTCTTTACATAGATGGTGTACAAGGTTTTCTTCCCAAATAAAGTGTTGTTCATTTATGTTGTTGATGGTTAGACTAGACTAGTTTAGGATTTGATTATTTGTAGGCCTTTGTTGATTTGATCAAGGTACACCGTGCAGGGCATCTTCTCCATTCTTTCATCCACCCAAAGTATCATCTGAGCCACCTATTTTGTCTCTTAGTTAAGTTTCTCGTTCCCCATCTATCCTTTTTGTCCACGAAACCTTACCTCCTTACCCATCATTGCCTTAGCCTTCTTCAAGCCAAGTCAGCCTTCTACACCTCTTCATCGCTCCATCCACCAGTCCTTAGGCCATTTTTAGACCCATATCCTACCTTGAGATCCATCCATGCACCTTCCCTCACTCATCCATCCCCTAAAAACCGATTTCCAAACATCCTGTAGAAATTCTGAAACATCCCGTAGAACCCCTGCAGACTTCCTGTAGAAGCTCACAAGTGAGGTTTCCTGATAGCCAAACTTCATGAAACTCTCTGGAAGAGTGTTAGGGACTCCTTAGACCCTCTCTGAACCTTTCCAACCATTTCCAAGCATCCCTCTTCCTTGATCCGCCCCTGCACAGTAAAGCACAGTTCAAGCATATGCATGAGAAAATTGACAACTTAATCAAAAATACAAAAATATGTTTTCTTAGGATAAAAGTAGTGTAAACACATGCATTTTACCTTAATAGAAGTAATAGCATCTCTTTCAGTAGTTTGCACCCTCATTTTTGCATCAGTAGGACTAGCTGGTAGAATTAGGTTTTGCTAGGGTTTGCGTTTTCTTTCAGTTTTTCAGTCACTTTTCGCAAGTAGATTAGCTTCCTTTGAGTTAGCTTTCATCCATCAATTAAAAGCTTCTTCTAAGAGCCCATAGAAGTTGGCTAAAGCCCCTAGCGGATTTGTGCCAGCTGATCAAGTGACAGCTGCGGTAAGAGCTAGTACTTGTGCATACAGCACCGTCGCTTCCAAGTTTGTTACGAACAACCGGGTTGATAAAAGTAAAGAAGGGAGTCCCAGGAGTTGCAGCATTATTGCTGCAATACTGGAGCCCACCACCAGGTTAAGAAGATCAATCCATTCATCCCTTATAGCATTTAGTATGAGAGTTCTCAATGTGTCTGATCCTAAATTATGCAATTTATCTCTCTTCACATGATATGTAAATCTCTCCACTAAATTTTCTAAGCTTTCATCATCTTTTTGGTTCATCTTAAAGACTTTATTTCTAAAGTCACGGTTTATACAATAATCTTTGTATTTTTCCAAGAATACTCTTTTCGTATCATCCCATGTCCTTATAGAATTTGTTCCTAAAGTCATGAACCATTTAAGAGCTCTATCCTTCAATGTTGTTGGAAACAAATTCAACTTTTGAATGTGTAATAAGTAGCTATAAGATCTACAAATTATTTCAAATTCAAATAGAAAATTTTATGGGTCATCTAATCTCATACCATTTAAAATAAGAAGTACATATGGAGAGATGTTCTTCATATGAACATTGACATCAGTTTCTTGAATGGGAAACCGAAAAGAATATTCCTCATCTTCACCATCTCCATCCATTTCTTCTACCTGCAAAACTAGAAATTCATAATATGGATTTTTTTATTTTTTATTTTTTTCTGTGAATGGGGGTTTTGTTTTATGAATGTTTTATCTTTTCTAATTTATGTCTAAAGCAAATAACCCTAATGAAAATTCTTTCTAAACAATCTTCCTAACTAGTTACATCTAAGTATGGTTTCCCAGCAACGGCGCCAAAAATGTAGGGCATTTTAATGGTATGCTAAATCCCTTGTCATTTTAATATGTCAACCCGAGGGTTTCATAAACTTAGAAGCAAACCAAAATATATGGGACCTTAGATGAAACTGTTGTGGAAAGTTTGTTTAGGATGGAAAGAGAGAAAGGAAATGCATATTACAAATATAACTAAAGAAAACTGCAAAGAAAATCTCATGTAAGAAAATTAAATTAAATTCTAAAGTTGGAATGAATGAATTAACGCCATGGCCTTTCTAAACTATTCAAAAGAAAACTAATCTATGAACAACTATAAGAAGCAAACTATGATAATCTAAAACGCAGTAAATAGCAACTAGTGATTTAGTTGTCAAGCAAGCAAACTAAGATAACTAGTAAGCAAGCAATTTAATGACAATCAAATCAAATTTAAGAAAGTAAATCAAACTTGCAGAAAGAAAATCACACTTATAGAAAGTAAAGCACACTTGCATGAAAGGAAATAATAGAAATCAAACTGTTACATTTGTATGCAGGTTGTGGTTGATGGGGATCCTTCCATTCCTCAATGAGAACACAAGAACAACTATCACATCTTAAGAATCAAACAATACTCATAACTCATGATTTGGAGAAAATGATATTATTCATGTTGAATGAACAATGATAAATCTGATGCTAATGAATAACTGACAATTGTTAGCCTGTTTTGAAAAATGTTTCTCCTATTTATACATGAATAAGGGATATATATTCAATAAATATAGATCTCTTAAATATCTATTAGATCCATACTTGTCTCAACTTATCCCTAAATACGATATACAATTCCCATGACTCATAAAGATCTCCATGATATTTCTCCTTGGAATTTAGTCCACCTCTTGAGTTGAAATTCGAATTTGATCTTGGGAGGCCACATAAGGGTGCCTTGGAAGCTTCCAAATGATCTACACATGTCACAAAACTTATATATATATATATATTATAAAACCATATTAATTTCCTAGTTTTTAAACATGAATTCACTTTAAATATATAAAATAAATAACTTTGGAAAACAAGGATCCTAACCCATATAATCATGAAAATGGTTACTTGATGTAGGCTTTTAGGCTAGATAGTTATGAAATGAAGGCTAAATGGTTTATGAAAGGATAGAAATATGGATGAGTATGGAAGACAATTTTGAGACTCAAGACACATCTCTAAGTATGTACAATTATTTGCAATATATAGAAGTTCAAAATATAATTAAAAAAAAAAATAGATATATTATATCATGCCAAATATTATAATAATACCCATATTTCTTATCAATTTATCCTTAACCACATCTAGCAAACACATGGTCTCCATGGTTACCCATAGAAATCATTAGTCTTCCTAAATAGGTCAAATATCCATAGCTAGAAATGAAATGTTCTTATTCATAACAAAATATTTGCCTACCTTATCATCAATGCATATCAAATAGGCTTGTTTCTTCGTCTAGAGGCATTCTAGTGCCTCTTCATATTAAATTTAGCATTCACTTTGGAATTAAACAATGTTTTGTGTAGTACATTTTACTAGCGTATGTTGTCCTAACATTGGAATCACTGAGGGGCTTATAATTTGGGTTGATCTTAGCATGAAATTTTAGTTGCACTAACAAACAAATGCGTTGTTTTGAGAAATTTGTGAAAAAAATTGATAGGTTGTTACAAGGAACGAATAGTACATAAATAAGAACTCAATCTTAACTCTAGATACAAGAAGACAACCAAAATCACAAGGTTTGTGGTTTCAAGAAAAATATAATAAGTATAGATAAGTAGTATCCTAGTTTTGCAACATTATATGGAAGACAAACTTTAGGAGTTTGTTTAAAAAGTGTCAGGGATATCCAAGGATAATCATTTTGTGCACTCTTTATATCCTTTCCAAACATGTAATTACAAAAGTTGTTTATGAATTTCTTTATGTTAGCATAGGGATAATTAACTAAAATTATAATAGAAGATTATTTGAATTCTCTATTTTAGCACAAATATAATATGTTAGTACACTAGCGTTGAATGTTATCATTAGAGAAGATTTGGGATTTAGGATTTGAATATTCTACAAGGTGGTAGACTCACTAGGATGAGTGTCCCAAGGAGAAATCAAGTTATTGACCACAGAGGAGTAATCATCGATGGCACAAATTTAATCCCAACAGTTTTTTCATAGCAAGATGGATGGTTATGGGAGCACTAAAAGTCGTCTAACCCATGTTGATGGCTTTCTACTCCACAATGTCTCAAACATGAACATCCTGATAGAACACTTTGAGAATGTAACTATGATCATCAATGTAACAACTTTAACAATAAAATACACCAGAATAATGTCATTATGATGTTCTTCATTCATGTACTCAATTGTTTCAACAATAAAATCTTCGTCTCTATCAATATGCCATGAACAAAGGCTTATCATTTCATACATTTAACAACATACACTTATGCTTTCATTTTGCATATCATTTGACGACTTTGCAGAGTTCTAGCTCACATAGTTCATAAATTACATTATTATTTCACATTTACACTTCATATTCATCGAAATCATATAAAACAATGTTTTTTCATATAATTGTGTTCTTGATTTTCAATTTAAGACTCCTAGCTCAGTCACAATTCCACTTATTAATTGTTATCAACATTGTCCATGATGTTATATATACATTGTTTTCTGGTAAAGGAAATCCTAATTCTAAATATTAGGGGCTCAACTAAGATTTACCCTGCAAAACAAGCAAATGGTAAAAACCCATTAATTCATCCATATTTATTTTAAACATAGGAAACATTTCCCATATAAGCATCAACAATATAACATTGCAATTACTTATCAAAGACCAAAATGTATATGATTCACCATTGACCACTAATAGTATTTCCATATTTGTACAATCCATCATTAATGTCATTGTATTCTTTAAATAAATAGTCGTCTCCTAAGGGTTAAACTTATTTCTTAGAAGTTTCTTAAAAGAGTTTTGATGAATTGTTTTTATCAGATTGGGGGGATAATATGTAGTGACATAAGCAAATGATACCAAGAAATCACTAGGATCCTCCTTTGCTCAAAATAAATGTGGTTCATGAAGCGATTGCAATCAACTGTTTAGTCAATTAAGTTTAGCTTGTCTTGGTATTAAGCATATAAATTGCTATTGCACAAACACTCAGTCATCAATTCAATAATGCAAGAAATTAAATGAATCACGTTCCCATCTACTCAAAATAAATTTGTTTCATGTTAATGCATCACTAAAAGTGATTGCAATCAACTTTTTAGTTGGTTAAGTTTAGCTTTTGCCTCCGGTATTAAGCATATATATTGCTAATGCACAAACATTCACACTCATCATTTCAATAATGAAAATGCAATAAATTAAAATGAATCACATTACCATCTAATTCCAAACAAATTCAGTTTAACAGGATGCATTCATATGCAAATGCTTCGATGATTCTAAGATGGATTCAGATTTAGTAACTTGACAAACTTGGAGTCGCCATGGAAAACATGGAACAGACACTCTACTAATGTTGCTGCAAATTTGTTTTACCTTCAGGATTGATTTCATTTTACTGTTTGACCTTCAAGGTAAAGTCCATCAACAAGACAGGTTCTTTCGAGGCATAGTTGGTCTTATCTAGTACTCGAATCAATATATAAGGTGGAATTTCATTTCAAATTCATATGGTGTCTTGCATTTTTCAAATTTTCTTCGAATGGTGTGGTAGAATATTACAGGGTAAATATTGTTGATATCTTAAGTTAATGTGTTTTGGCAGTACTGCAATTTTATGTGCATGACTGTCGCTATATGTTTCTGATACCTCAATGCATCTATGAAATGGTAGGATGGCCTTCAAAGGGAAGATAACTATACAACCCAAATTAAAATTCATCATAATATAACTAGAAACAATGTCGGTAAAGTATATTGGATTTTCTAAAATAGATGAAATTTTGCGAACAAACAACTATGGATATAGATATCATATTAGTTTTCTTTCTTTCCCCTTCTCTTTTTTAGCAATTGATAGGTGAAATATTCACACACTCCATCAAATAGCAAGGTTATCAGGAAGTTATATATTAGCAGTCTGGAAATGCTGTGTTAAGAGTTCAGAATTAACCGATCTTTCAATCCCAATTTGGGGACCATTTTCATGGAATAAGATATGAGAAGCTTATGGAAACCCAGAGTCATCCATTTTGCTTATAATCGTGAATTTGTGATTACTCAATGTTATGCAGGATGCAAATTGAGAAGGTCTGCCCAGAATGTTTATGAGCTATAGTGCTTTAAAATCATATATTGACACTCACTCCACCATCAGATAGCAAGGTTATGGGGTAGTTGAATGTGAGCAATATGGGAATGCTGCATTAAGCAAGGTTATGGGGTAGTTGAATGTTAGCAATATGGGAACGCTGCATTAAGAGTTCAAAAATACCTGACGCAAGGATCATCTTCAGGGGATGAGATATGAGAAGCTTATGGAATGCTTATGGAAAACAAGAGTGGTTCCTTGATTATACATGTGATTATTCAATGTTATGCAGGACACCAATTGAGAGTGTCAGCCCAGCACAAATTAATAACCATATTTATCAGCCAAGTTCTCTATGATAATTATTATTCTGAAAGAGATGAATCATAGGTCTCCGCGCTCAGCTTATCCCATGACCATTTCTCAGTTTGTGTTCAGGAATTTCTCAATTTGAAGTGATTCTCTGATGTTCCACTTTGTGAAATGGTCCACCTTGGCAATGGTTTTGGCATCTTCTAAGCATATTTGGTGACCAGAATTGCAGGAATGTTCATCTAGCACAGACCTTTTGACACTGTTAAGCCTAATGTCTGTGCTATGCTCCTTTACTCTCTCCTTGAATGATTTTCCAGTTTCCCCATTGTATAGCTTCCCATGGGAACATGGAATGGTATAGATTCTCTTAAACATCATAATAGGATTAGTCAGATTTTTAGCAATATCCACTAATCTTCTGATGGTGTTAGAAAACAAAACGACCCTCATGTTTTCTCTGTAAGATCCTTCTCTATGTTGTCTGTTGTTCCTTAATGAAGGCAATGAGTGTCAACACAACAGTCAACTAATCCAAGTCCGTAGAGGCTACTAAGGATATCTCTCTGCCAATAAGATCAAAGCCATCCATACAACAACTCTTGGCATCCTGAAAAAATGAGAGATTAGAATTCTAGAACCCATTCATACCCATGATCCCTAGAACATGAAGCCTCCAACTCGAATATCATACAGATAAAAGACAGAACATTATAAAATCTTGGCAGAAGAAACTCATACAGTTGTGAAACCTCTGATATAATAAATGAAGGCATGCACAGAATTAACTATCCATGTGCACCATATCTACCATACCCTTCGAATCTCTATACTAGACATGTAGCCCATAACCAGTTGCAGATCCTAATTCTACAATAGGTACAGACATAAGTGGTATCTTTTTCCTTAACTTTTTAATGTACATATTGCATTGGCTAATACATCAAAATAATGTATCGACGTTGTTCGTGAAGTTCAAACTTCTTTATATACACGCTTCCACAAAATCAAATAAAAAACTAACTCAACGCAAATAAATCACCTTCCCAAATACAAAAGCCCCAACAATGCTGGCAGTGTTATCCTATTTAGCGCATACAAGGATGCTACCAGTATGATGGCCAATGTTAAAACACGGTAATTAGGCCTCCATACATCAGAAGGAAAGGCACTAATAACCACCATTTCACAGATGTCATTTCTTCAAGACAATACACTTGCAAACTGATTTTGCAATAAGCTTTTCGCAGTACACACTTGTAATGAACGTTTTCATCTTTGAGCTAGACAACAACATTGTTGATAATTCCTCTTATGTTTAAATCTCAGCTTTGCTACTTCACTCATTATTATTCAAAGATTCGTGTGGGACATCTGAATTGCCTGCAGGGCTGTTTGTACGGCAAGGTCTAGTCCAGATCTTCAAATGTCCTTCATGACTACATGTGATAATCGAATCCTTTGCAAAAATAAGGCCAGAAAGAGGTTCTGCATGTACTCTGTGAGCCACTACAGGGGAGAGTTTTGGAACATCTCTCCTACTTGGAGCAGATTGAAGAAGACCAACGGAATTAACATTATCCACGCAGGAAGATTGGCTGCTCGTACTGTATGTAGGAGAGCCACCTGGAGCACACCTTCGCACGGGCACTACAATTTCATCCATCACCAAGTCCCATAGAAGTAATTGAGTATCCTGTTAAAAGGAAAAATAAATTTTAGTTATCATTCCTACATCAGCATAAGCCTTTGTCATCGTATATTATACAGATGCACAAATACAGAAAATAGCAAACCTAAAATCATATCAACAGGAAATCAATACCTCAATAGCAACATCTCATCTTATACCCTCAGAATAAAGGGGATGAAATATGAAATACAAAGAAGCAAATGAAATTGATGATGAAAACTCAATAGAAAACATTTCCAGATAGTAATTGAGTAGCACTCAATAGCCTGGAATTAAGGCTAATTATGATTTATGCTGAAGACAATTTATAAAAATAAATTAAACATAAATGTTGTCACGACTTATTAGAGCTATAATAGAACCTTGCTACACTCAATAGAAAACATTGCCAGATAGTAATTGAGTAGCACTCAATGGCCTGGAATTAAGGCTAATTATGATTTATGCTGAAGGCAATTTATAAAAAAAAAAAAAAAAAAAAAAAATTAAAATAAATTGAACATAAATGTTGTCACGACTTAGTAGAGCTATAATAGAACCTTGCTACAAAATATTCTTTACAGCAGAATGGTTAGATATAATTGGAAAACTCTTTCCTTTACCTTCAGTATACTCAGTATGCCTCTCAATCGTCATGTTTATATTATGAAAGAGTAATATGAGATCAAGAGGTAAACCACTGCAATTTGAACAGAAGGAACTCACTTTTCAAGATGAAAATTGTGCACAAATATGGGGTATTTATGCTAATGCAGCCCTTAAAATTATATTTCATGGGATAATAAGAGGATGACAAGTAACATAGGAACATTCAATTATTTTTAAATCAGAAATTTTCAGTATGGGTGAATTATGTTGTATCCTTGGTTCCCAGATCAACAATCCATGAAAAGCACATCAATGGTTTCCATGATGCAGGCATTTGAAAGAAAAGGTAAAAAGTGTAGATATATGTTACAGGCTATATACAGAACCAACTAGAGACTTTTTCTTGATACTTCTGACTGATGCCAAGTGGACTTTACTTGTGAACTGTGACTCAAGCTAACCACTGGGACATATCTTGTAGTTTTCAGTCGTACATGTGGAAATCTGGGAATGAAGTTTCAACTTCAAATTCACAACTGATATGCTTTTAACTCAAATATGCTAGAAACATCTAATACCAAACAAAATTCCTTTTTGTGCACTCAAATGTTTTTTGCATACCTAGAGAACTTCCATTAGGATATATCACGTATGACATCTAAAGCTTGGAGATGACATAAAAGACAAATTAAACACAATTGGGTTGCATCGATCATGCCACAAATCTCCTTTAAATAGTAAGTTGATCTGACACTGACTGACCAACAAATGGTCATCAAAACAGCTTTTTGCAAAATGCTACAAATAAATTTCAAAACAGCAGTACTACTTGAATGCATTCTACATCCCATGAAAATATGAAGTACCCACCTGCCCAACTGATCCAAACCGGTACATGGTGCTTTCTTCTGCGCCATCAGAACAAGGTAGGGTCCAGCATGAATCAAATACAACAGCACTGACCTATATGACACTCATGGTAAATCAGAATGGAGATTTCAGCAAGCTAAAGTGCATGCAATCCCAGATCACATATTAGTAATATCAGCATAAAAGAAGCAATAACTTACCCAAGAGTTATGACCCTCACCCCAAGCCACCACAGCACGGTCTTCCATACTCCATACCTGCACTAGGTCATCTTCTCCTCCAGCCAAGACATACTTCCCATCAGGACTGCAAGAGCATACATATATCGCAACAAACAACACAAAAGTAAGCTACCTGTTTGTGACGAACTATTGTCCTAAATTAGTATTATATGCAAAATCAAACTCATGAGCATTAGAAAATTGGAAACGTATATCAGTTTTGTTCCTAAATGGGTATTTTTTGTTTCCCCACCCTCTTTTTCTAATTAAATCTGGAATATTAACCTTGATGCAGCATCCCATGGTTCAATTTTCCAGCCAACCAATATGAATACCTGGGTAATAATTGAAATACAAGAAACAAGAAAAGTTGCTTGATGTAGGTCTGGACAAGCAAAAGTAGTTTCGTTTGGAAAAATGTATTCATCGTAGTATTATTGATATCACAGTAACAACTACAGCTTTTGAGGTGGTACCACCTCATTTCACTGACTAATAGACTCATTTTCTGTTTGCAGCTTGAGGAATTTCATTATTTATGTTACATCCTGATAACTACTCACTAAGTTACATTAATAGACCGCAGCTACACTGTTGGTTTCTATAAACCATATCTTCCACGCTTTCTTAAACAAATGCCCCAGATGAGTGAAGAATAAGCTATGTTGAACGAGTTTCCACTACGCAGGTACTTTGGGTACGTGGGAACGAGTATCCAGTGCGGTTAGAAGCTTTGCCTAAATTTACAGGAAACATCAAGTTGGGACCGACAATAATATAATATATTAAAAATAAAATTAATTATTAATAGCATAATTGATAATTCAAATTGTTCATATATAGTCTATATATGATATTTGCATATGGTAAATGCCGCCTTTCAAGTAAAAACTTTTAACTATTTTCAAATTTACTATTATATATCCAAATCATACAAGTATCTCTGACAATCACCATTATTCATGAAATAAAAACAAGTAGAATGCAGGAAGTAAATGAGGATGGGAAATGAGAATTAATTTAACCAAATTTACAATCTGCGAAAGTTGGAATAGAAACATTTCCATATTTGTTTACATTTAATGTGTAAATAACTATTAAAAAATAAATATGTTTTAATTTAATCATATCATTTCTGATAACATTGATATTTCTTATTATTCAAATTATTTAAAATTACTTTTTCAATATATAGTGGATTCAGTGTGTACAAAATTTCAAAAATATTATGATTTCACAAAGTTAAAAGCTACCAGAAAAATATGAAAGTAAAAAAGAGCAAAATTTAATGACTATTGACATATATTGATGATGTGAACAAAAGCATTCGAGGCACTCTTGCTGTGTTCATAAATGGGGTTTTGCATACCATTTGCCAACAAGTCGTCATAGGATCAATCCCTGTGTAACATCCCCAAAATGATATAAAACCAAAAATTGGCTCCAAATGAATTAAATGGAAGATCAAAGATAATTGATTGGTAGTGCAACTCCTAAAATGCAGAGAACGATAAAATAAAGCCAGCCATGGAACCAAAACTTGTAGATTTCTAGAGCGCAGTAAATGAAACTCTGAGTTTAATATTGCAACTAAAAATCCCACAAGAAAACTCCTTAGCAGGATTTAAGCCTGGCTGGCCTAAAAAATCGCATAAAAAAGACCCTCAAATTATTTTGTGCACACAATCTTTTTCGCATGAAACATATGCAGGCATGGGAGGGCACTGTAAACTCAAATCGTAAATCTTGCAATTTAAATTTAGAACTTATAAGCTCTGACATAGTTTCACCAAAGTAGGTGAAAAATAGAAATCGGTCAAAATCCAAGACAGTCAAAAACACTCCTTGATGGATCGGGAGCTCCCACAAGCTCCCAAGTCACGTTCCCAGCTGAAACCAATACCCGAAACGTCACAGTCTGCAGAATCACACTCCCAAATTGCTCCAAAGTACCTGAAGACCCTCCCAACGGTCTTGGAATGCTTTGTACCCACTCCCAAGCTCACAGGAGCACCAGAGCATGGGGTACGTGCTCTCCAATGGCTGGGAGTGGTACCCTTGTAACATTGAGAATAAGTAATGTGAAAAGTATGTAACAAAGTACAAAATACATAATGTTGAAAGGATATATAATCACATTTCACTATCATTAACATAAAAAAGAAATGAGATACTTGAAGTATAATTGCAATTGGGCATCCCACCCCATGGAAAGGAAAATGAATGGCCTTCATTCATATGAAAGTGCCTATCCAAAATAGATGATGAAGCTCCTGTCTCCTTTGATCCAATAGACTTTAATTTATCAAAATTAATATGTAAATAGGGAACATCTCTACAGAATATCACTGACAGATTCTGTTTAGACTTTAGACTAAAGTCGAAAGTATATTCCATGAAATACTAATTAATTATCAATAGTGGAATCACAAATTTTTTAAATTTCATGTGATGTAAACATCACAATATGGATTGTGGGGTGATTCAACATAGAACCTAATATCATGAATGTATCCAAATTAATTGTCCTTGGTGTCTAGCATTATTGTGCAGCCTGGAATAGTATAATCAGTTCTCTAAGCAATTCATAATGCACTGTAATATATACAACATAAACCATAATTACCATTTCTTATTTTCTTTAAGAAACAAACAGAGATGATAATGATTGATCTTGATCAACAAACAATGAAATAGTATTGGAATCTTTCTCAACTGTTGATAAGGCTTTCCGCCCTGTGTCAGTAAGATTTAACCAGAGTTATGTGACTTCCATTCTCCAATAGATATTAAGCCAATCATAATATGTCAATTGCTCAATTGAAAAAAATCAAATCCTTCACGCTTCAGCTTTAGTAGACTTGTCCAATTAAGGTGCACTAATCTTGGTAGCTTTATCCGTGCATACCTGGGTGCACTTCTCTAGACTATTTTCAGGGTTCCTAAATCTGGATGCTCATAGGGATGGGTTATTTTTGTTATTTTCTAACCTAATGTTTATCGATAAAAGAAAAGTAGAATAGGGGTATCATTCATTAAGTCATTGAGAATATTAGAAGTTTGAGCTATTGCATCTTCTTTCTGAGTTAATAGAAGCAGATGTGAATGATAGTTCAGATCTGTACTTTCTGTTAGTGTTTCCAGTTTGTCCATGCACATAGATCTAGTATTCATGTTCTACTGTTTTAATAGAAGTTTAACCTTTTCAGTTTCCCAGCAGTTAGGGATTTAGCTTTGAGTTCTAATCTCTTTATCATGCACTGAAATTTTAACATGGTAATCTATGTATCAAAAAGGGTGCTGCTTGTCAGAGGGAGTTGTCGGAAGGTTTCAGGAGGTGTGATGCCCCAACTGCTCCAACGAGTAGAGTGCTTTTTGTTCCTGGGAGAGGCAATCTGCAGTTGTGATAGGTTGCTGATCTGATTATCTCCAGTTGATCTATTGAGATGAGGTGTGTTCTAGGAGCTGTGGAGATGACTAGTCTCAATCTAAGAGTGTGACCATAAAGAGACTGTTTCCAACTTTGCACCATGGAAGTGTGGATTGCAGTTATTATTAGCAGTGAAGCATGACCCTCATAAAACCCGCGGGTACCCATGGATAAGAACGGGTCACATGCTGGGATGGGTCAACCGCATTGAACCCGCGGTCTAGACCCTTACCCGGCGGTTTTGTACAAGACCTGGAAAACTGCATCAAACCCACGGTTAGCCCATTAAACTCTCATCAGACCCCGATAAGACCCTCCAGGCATCAAAGCCCACAATCTGTCCAAAAATTCAAAAAAATATATATATTTTTTTTTCTTTTTTGGAAATGAGGTGAGGAAAAGAGAAATTGGAGAGGAAAAAAAGCTTTATAAACACCTCTCTCCCTTCCATTTCTCATTCACTTGTCATTTGAGTGTTTGGCTAATTTGTGTGAGTATTGAAACTTGAGAGTAAAGCTAAAGGAGCGTGAAGGAGCTGGAGGTTAAAGGAGGCTTCATCGGATCAGACTAAGCTTCAAGTAGGCTTCATGAACCTAGTTAGAATGTTTTCCATGTATTCATTTTTTTTTGTGCAAATTTTTTTTTTGCTTGGGAATGCCTGTAAAACTCAGCCACACAACCAAAAAAAATTGCAAATTAAAAAAAAAATCAAAACCAACAAAAAATTTTAAAACCTAAGTTGCACGAAAC